>JBBPBX010002054.1:41454-94540 GCA_038048925.1 Garcialebias charrua | reverse complement strand
TCACGACGTTCTTCAGGGATCACCCCGAGAAGCGTCTCAGGCCGCCTGGAGGCGGTTCTTGAGGGGGGGTACTGTGATGAGTTCCACTACCTGCAGCACTACCTCCTGATTGGCCGCTGATTTCCACCAGCTGGCGGCCATCCTTCTGATGAGGACCTTCCACTATTTAAGGCTGCAGTCTAGTGTGACTCATCGCTGAAGCATTGATTCCTGTTTATGGTATTTATGCTTTCAGCCAGTGTTTTAAACAATTATCGCTCCATCCTTCAATTCTTCTCCATTTCCAATTTATGTGTGGGTTATGTTCTTGAAGCCATGGATAACCCAAGATCAATTGGGTGCGGGGAGACTCGAATACAAAAAAATCTGTCATCTCATGATGATTTCCTGATGTTATCAGGTGCAGTTTAACAGTTTTACTGCAGATACGGGCTAAGGTCTCACCAGTAACTCCAGTGATAGAAATTGAAGGAATTTCAAGAGTGGGCAGTGAAAAGTTTCTGACTAGATCCAAACTTATTAAATTTTGTTCTGCACCAGAGTCAAGAAGAGCTGACACAGAATGACGATCCTGATTTATTTGGATGATGGTAGGGAGCATAAAACGATGTGCAGAACAGAATGCAGATGTGCCCACCAGTACAGTCCTCCTTACTGGTGGGCATTCTCGTTTCCCCTAAATGGACAATTAGCAATGAAATGGCCAGGTCTTCCACAATACATACAAAGCTTGGAATTGATTCGTCTTTGTCTCTCCTCAGGGGTTAAACGAGTTCGTCCGATCTGCATTGGTTCAGATTCAGGCAGGACAGAATACTTCTCTACTGGAGGTTTAGGGGACGGACCGGCAGCGGGTGCCTCTTGGTTTTTGTAGTTCGCTGACGGACTTTTGTAGGCGCGGGGCTCACCTGGTGTCGTGAACCCGGAAGTGAAGCGGTTGTGGGAAGTGTAGTCCCGCTCTCTTCTTCGTTCCCGGAAGCGCTCGTCTATCGAGACAGCCAGCTCGATCAGCTCGTCAAATCCCTCTGGTTCGTCTCTCGTGGCAATTTGGTCCTTCAAAGGGTCAGAAAGAGAATTTAGGAAAGTACCTTGCAGTGCTGTGTCGGGCCACCCGGTTTGTGCTGCGATGATGCGAAACTCGAGGGCGTATTCAGCCACTGGTCGTCGGCCCTGACGTAGCCCCAGGAGTCGCTTTACGGCGTTGGGCATCTGCAAGGGACGGTCAAAGATTCGGCGAAACTCTCCTAACAAGGTATCAAATGAAACGTGATCCAAGTCGTGGAATTGTAGGAAAGAATCAACCCAACGAAGTGCGTCACCTTTCAGCTGGTTGGTGAAATATGTTATCTTGGCGATGTTGTTTGAATATAACTGTGGTGCTCCCTTGAAGGCAAGTTTAATTTGCAACAAAAACCCTCCACACAGGCTAGGGTCGCCAGAAAAATATTCTGATGGTTTGGTAATTACCTGTTGGTTCGAGGCAGAGTCCTTAGGTTCCGTCTTGGACACTGGAGGGGTTTTAGAAGGTGGGGAAGGTGAGAGTTTTTGGTTAAGAGAAAACACCATACCTTCTACACATAAGTTGCTTACTTGGTGGGTTAACTTCAGTGTGCTTTGGACTACTCTGACTGAGGAAGCCCTCTGGAGTGAGGGTGAAACGTTTCTGCTAAAAAGAAACTGTCCAGATGAACTGATTGAGAATGAGCGGATTTGATACCTGGACTATTGAGAATTAACTTTCTTGTCTTGAACCACTTTGGACATGTCTGCCTGCCTGGGAGGAGTCGACGAGGGACACGCCCCCAGAAACCATCTTGGCTACAGCAAACTGGTTGGTCCACATAAGTTGCTTACTTGGTGGGTTAACTTCAGTGTGCTTTGGACTACTCTGACTGAGGAAGCCCTCTGGAGTGAGGGTGAAACGTTTCTGCTAAAAAGAAACTGTCCAGATGAACTGATTGAGAATGAGCGGATTTGATACCTGGACTATTGAGAATTAACTTTCTTGACCATACCTTCTAGTTCTCTCATATTGTCCTGAGCCTCCTGTTGTTGTGTAAGAACCCGACATAGCATTCCTTCGAGTTGGTTGACACGGTCCATCTCGGATGAGGAGGTAGTCTGTTGATTTCTGGTCTCGTTCTGGGCGTTGTCTGGCTGAAGCATTTCTGTCACGACTCGGGGAACCCAGAGTTGTACGAGACCAGAAAGGACAAGATACAGTTAGCAGGAATAGTGATGTTTTATTATTTACAGTGCAATTATTTACAGTGGTTCATCTCTTGGAGATCCTGGGGAAGAGAGGGTTGGATCAGTGGAGTCCACTTGCAGCGTTCGTATTGTGATTGTTTTGTGTTTCCTTACAGATGAGGTGCTGAGCGTGGGTGAGATCTACCAGAGATCACCAGAGACAGAATCCAGGGGAATAGTCGGTACAGGTTTGATGGGCGTGTGGCTGGAAGGCAAGGCACGGAGGACTGGAACCTGGACCACGGGAACTCGGAACCAAACAGGAGTCGAGGAGACAGGATGACTGTAGGCACAAGAAAGGAGGTAAGTTTCTCTCGTACTGAAACACAACACTGGCTGAAACCATAAATACCGTAAACAGGAATCAATGCTTCAGTGACGAGTCACACTAGACTGTAGCCTTAAAGCGTATATTTCACTTTAAACACATGTAGTTGCCTTTTCAACCTAACATGTCTAAAACTCCAATTTTCATCAAAAATACGTTTTATATCTCAAAATAAAATGTGCTACTACTACCTTTTTTTGTCTTCCCTTGCTACTCTGTCTAAAAATAGCACCCTCAGCGGCAAACCGGAAGTGACATCACAGGAGGGGAAAGGTCGTGCTTTAGCTAAGAAAGATATGGCGTCGCACCAGGAGGAGGCGACAGATCCTGAATATGAGATTGCACACAGGATCAATACTGAGGGTCCACAGCCATATAGTTTTGAGCCAGCAGCTAGAAGTGAAAACAGAAGTAACAGAGCTAATCTAAATGGTGAAAGAAGAGCTATTGAAACGTGGGAACATGAAAATGGTCACAGACTTGGAAATGCTAACTGGTAAGAATTTTTTTTAATGTGAAGTTGTTTTGACAAAAATATGTCATCTCTATTACATCAAATATCTAGCCAAATAACTTCTAGATATATACTACCTAAAGCTAAAAATGGTTTATATTTATATATAGCCTAAATATACAGATACAGCATTAATTACACCACTGATGGATTTAACTACATTAAAATGTTTAGCTCCCTAAACATTTTTTTCTGATCCAATTTGGGACTTTTGCAATTTATGAACATTGCAAATCCCATGTCTAATATTATTGCTGCATTTAAATACAAATAAACCTAATTTTATTTAAATGTGTGTAAAAAATCTCTCAAGATCACACCATAATTTTCATTACTTTTTCTCCTCATTATGTAATGCATACTCAGGTGTCAGTGTGGACACTGTGTACCAATGGACCAAGTCATCCAAAGTGTGTGCTGTCAGGAACTGGAACCTTTCAAGCAGCTCTTGCTCAGTCTGAATCCCCCAGCACCTCACATCCTCTGTGTCACTGGCCATCCTGGATTTGCGGGCTGCTGTTTGAACCCCTATGTACTAAGGCTGGCCTATCACACATTTAGAGAGCAGCATGGGCCAATACGTCTGCAGTTAAATGAGTAAGAACATATATTTTCTACAATATCATAATTATAGACTTTTGTTTCAAGGCATCACATATAAATAAAGAACACGTTGAGTAGGACAAATTGTTTACTGCACAAAATTACAGTTATCAGAACGTTCCTTAGTAACTAAAATAAATAGCCCTTTATAGCCTAAATAGCCCTGCTTTAGCTAAGAAAGATATGGCGTCGCACCAGGAGGAGGCGACAGATCCTGAATATGAGATTGCACACAGGATCAATACTGAGGGTCCACAGCCTTATCGTTTTGAGTAAAAGCATACAGGGTTCTCATATCTGGGCATGTATTCAAGGTAAATGTTATTTAGCTCTTCTTTAGTTGTTATAAATATACTTCTCATTAGATTAGCTCTGTTACTTCTGTTTTCACTTCTAGCTGCTGGCTCAAAACTATAAGGCTGTGGACAAAAGTTTTAGACAAAATCTAAAAAATTAAAGGGACATTGTTGACAATGTTATTATTTTTTATATTGCAGACAATTTCGTTATATTGCCTATCGGCAGATGGTTCGTTGGAGCCATGGCATCCTTGGGCGCCACATACGCAAGCCTCTGCCGTCTTGTGTGGTGAACGCCATCAGAGCAGCCTTCCCAGATGGAGCAGGACACTACAACGGCTTCCAATGGCCTAGTTTGGACTAGCATCCCTCTGAAATTATAAGTTGTACATAATAAAATTGTATGAAAACATTTGAAAGTTGCTTGGCAGTTATTTACATTGTGTCAAACATATAAACATTATATGATGTCATTTGTAATAGACAGCAATTTTTTCAATGATAAATTTTACTTTTCAAACTGTACAGCCTAAAGTGTTACATCAAATGAGTAAGTGGTAAACTACAGTTGAGTAATTACATTTCAGAAGTTTCCTTGACACATGCAAATTGTCCCTGTAAACCAATTCTGTAAATAATGACCTAAATATACCTGTGCTGAAAACCTTGATTTTCTGACATACTGCCCAACAGCCTCTTGCTTGTCCACTCTGTCCCACACAGCTGCCAGTGGTCCAGGATCAGCTGACCTCTCTGCAGGTATTGCACCGCTCAGCAGTTGAGGGTTCCTGTTATAGGTCTCCTGCAGCTTCCGGAGTAGTGCTGTCGCATAGTCTGTAATCATACAAATTCAATTAGGAGGCAGATATACATAAACAGAAAATCTCCTAACCAGAAATCGTTTTACCATAGGTTGGCTCGTCTTTCACTGGACGCACAGACCATCCACCTTTCTTAAAGCGTGGATAGCACACTGAGTATCTCTCCACACCGTCCTTTGTTCTGGCTATGTCTCTGTTGCCATTGCTGTTGTAATGGAGAGCAGCCAGCAGCAATCTGTAATGAATTACAGTATGCTGCATCAAAGCCGACTGTTGTTCCTTCCAAGTTAAAATGATGGACGGAACTGTGTACAGCCTTTGGTGCCTAAAATAAGTTCCAGCTGAAATAGACTGTACACCTAAGAGTGACAGCATCCGTAAAGTTTGGGATGCCATACACCCTGTGAAATGCATGGCCCCAGAAAGGAGAAGGTTGCAGGCTGGCATGTTTTTGTGGAGAATAGGCTGATTTCTCCATGATCTTTTGTGTCCACAAAAATCACATGTCTGAAAGAGATAAACAAAACGTACTAAATAAACCATTAATCAAATAAACAAGAATTATATGTGTAAATTTAAAAATCTAATGATTATTGTATACTGGTAAACACATAAATTATATGACCAACCTGCTGGATTGCTATGAAAGTTCCAGATTTCTTAGTTATAGTAGCCTCTGCTCTTTCTCCACAACTGCAGATTTTGAACAGCTCCATCAGCTCATCGTGGCAGACAATGTATTTGTCTGCCCCTGGGGTTTGGCTGAGAAGAAATTTTTTTAACATTAACACACTAAGGTAAAACTTTGTTGTTTGTTTTTTTTCTAAGCAAGCAGTAACTAACCAGCCTGGTTCATCCTCCATAGATGAATCATCTGACAATGAGTCATCCATGGGTTCCGACTCATCAAAAGCACTGCTCCATCAGCTCATCGTGGCAGACAATGTATTTGTCTGCCCCTGGGGTTTGGCTGAGAAGAAATTTTTTTAACATTAACACACTAAGGTAAAACTTTGTTGTTTGTTTTTTTTCTAAGCAAGCAGTAACTAACCAGCCTGGTTCATCCTCCATAGATGAATCATCTGACAATGAGTCATCCATGGGTTCCGACTCATCAAAAGCACTGAAGCTCTCATCCTTATCATCTTGTGGCTCAGATGATGATGATACAGGTGATGACACTGGTGTTGACTGCCACACTGTATCACTGTCCTCATACTGTGTCCCAAAGTCCCTGGTGGCTGGTAGAGTGACCTGTGTCCCTGTGAAAATACTTTGATTTTAAATAGTTCATTTTGTGGGTTCACTGTTTTGGCTAGTCATCACTACTTACTTTGTAAATAAATAAATAATGAAAAATATGTGTTGTTTTTATATTATTTGTGCAGTCAAACTGATTCAAAGTTTAGTTGAAATTATCCAAACATTTTGCGTAAGGCATTTGAAAATTTACCGGTGGAACGATAAGAAATGAGCTGTCTGTATCCACACTGAGTTGCATGATTCACTGTGGTTGGTTGGTGTTTCAGACCTGACACACACTCATCAATCACTTCGATTTCTTCTTCCGTGTCAGGATTTACTTGTGCAGTTTCTGCCTGCGACATTACTTTTGTAATAATCTGTAAAACAAGCACAAACAAATAATTTAATAGTTATTTACTACTGTAGTTAGTTTTTTTTTTCTTTTTTGGATAGGAACCTCTCATGAAATTTATTATCTTACCCACCAAGATTAGAGCAGGACATAATTTTTATGATAATGTATAATAACGTTTCATTTGAACATATAGAGAGGTAGTGCGGTCTCTGAATTTTATACTTAGCTGCACACATTATTTTAAAACATGGACATTATGTATAGACATTACTTTCATACTTTATATAATTCCATTTTAAACAAAAAAAAGTTCTGCCAAATATATACAATATACAAACTGATGCCCTGTATGACATTTGAGATAAAATTCGATTTTTTTATTCGTGTTTTGAGACGGAGTCGTCTCGGTTAGCATTCATTTTCTTTCTGTTTATAACGTTATAAATAGCTAAGAAACCCCTCGGTGGATATTTTTTCTGCTGCCAGACAGTAATATGTGTTTTTATTTACTGACTGATGACCTATAGATGACATTTGTGATGAAATTCGATTTTTTATTCATTTTTTAAGACGCAACCGAGTGGAGTTAGCATTGAGTTAGCTCTGTGCATTTAGAAATTTATACCTCCAAAACCCCTCGGTGGATATTTTTTCTGCTGCCAGACAGTAATTATATGTGTTTTTTTTACTGACTGATGACCTATAGATGACATTTGTGATGAAATTCGATTTTTTATTCATTTTTTAAGACATGCTATCGTGTCTAGCTAGCTTCGGTAAAGTTCAGCTTTATAGCTCCTAAACCACTTTCAACCATTTCAACCAAAAAACAAATAAAATTATATTCTGCCAAGAAACGTTCTTCAAAAACATACCCTGGCTACTTCCAATTTACGAGCTGCTGGACGACACGAAGCTCCGGAGAGACTGCTGCTGGCGGCGGCCATTGTTGTTAGAGCAGCAGCACTCGGTCCCGGTGGATCTTGCTCGCTTCTGACGGTCCCTCTGCTGTGAACTGATGGAACTGCAGCGGATTTCAGCCTGATCTTGTCCTTACTTCTAAAACCCATCCTGTGTTCGTTCAAGTCGCTGTAGTTGTAATCATCCTGACGGAAGTGCGCACTACAAATCACAGAGTTGTACGAGACGCTTCTGTTGGTGAAATCCTGCCTTTTTAACCGGACAAACCTCACCCAAGCTCTGAAAGCTGGGTTTTTTTGTGCAGGAAATCGATGGACACGATGTCCAGACAAACTGGAGTTTGAACAACCCCCGCACACACAAATATTAACCATTATTGGACCTTTTTCGCTTCAATACAATTCAATACAACAACCTTTGACACCTTCTTCTCCCCCTCCTCCTCCTACGTCACTGTCACGTGACTCCAAAACCGCGCGTTTTTTTTAGACTCTGGGATTTCCCCCTGATCTGTGGCTGTAAGGCTCTTGCTATTAATTTGGAAAGCAGGGAGGATTATCAAAATTACTGTATTACCTCTAAATATTATTTTTCTGCCCAAAAAACCAACATGAAACATACACTTTAAATAGTGGAAGGTCCTCATCAGAAGGATGGCCGCCAGCTGGTGGAAATCAGCGGCCAATCAGGAAGTAGTGTTGCAGGTAGTGGAACTCATCACAATCTGAACCCTAGTAACTCCTATTCTTCGGTTACAGTTACAGTTCCTGACAGCACACACTTTGGATGACTTGGTCCATTGGTCCACAGTGTCCACACTGACACCTGAGTATGCATTACAAAATGAGGAGAAAAAGTAATGAAAATTATGGTGTGATCTCGAGAGAATTTTTACACATATTTAAACAAAATTAGGTTTATTTGTATTTCAATGCAGCAATAATATTAGACATATTTAGTCTAATATTTAGTTTAATATTAGACAATATTAGTCCCAAATTGGATCAGAAAAAACAGTTTAGGGAGCTAAAGATTAGGCTAATGTAGTTAAATCCATCAGTGGTGTAATTAATGCTGTATCTGTATATTTAGGCTAAATATAAATATAAACCATTTTTAGCTTGAGGTAGTATATATCTAGAAGTTATTTGGTTAGATATTTGATGTAATAAAGATTACATATTTCTGTCAAAACAACTTCACATAAAAAATGTTCTTACCAGTTAGCATTTAAAAGTATGTGTGCATTTTCATGTTCCCACGTTTCAACAGCTCTTCTTTCACCATTTAGATTAGCTCTGTTACTTCTGTTTTCACTTCTAGCTGCTGGCTCAAAACTATAAGGCTGTGGACCTTCAGTATTGATCCTCCTGTATCCGATCTCATATTCAGGATCTGTCGCCTCCTCCTGGTGCGACGCCATGTCTTTCTTAGCTAAAGCACAACTTTTCCCCTCCTGTGATGTCACTTCCGGTTTACCGCTGAGGGTGCTATTTTTAGACAGAGTTGCTAGGGAAGACAAAAAAGGTAGTAGTAGCACATTTTATTTTGAGATATGAAACGTATTTTTGATGAAAATTGGAGTTTTAGACATGTTAGGTTGAAAAGGCAACTACATGTGTTTAAAGTGAAAGATACACTTTAAACCGTGTCCTGATAGGACAAGGTGTGAAGAGATCTTTTTTGTAATGTCACTACCCTCTCCTCATGGATTTGTCCCTTTTTCTATCTAAAAAGATTATTCTGAAAAGAATACGAAGGTCGTGCTTATAGCAGCAGCTACGTGTACTCCGCCCATCTATCTGACAACTTTACAGACATATTCTCGTTGTAATAAAGCTTATTCTGATTCTGATTAATGTATTTGTACATTGGTCTGTATAGATATGCGTGTATACATATATTTAAAAATGGCATATGTTATGAGGACACTCATCTACATAATTTACATTATAAAACTAATTGAAATATAAATTCATTCAAAATTAATACATTTACAAGAGTAAAAAATACAATATCATAAAAAAATTACAACATAATTCAAAAATGTATACACACAATCAGCTTTATTTCATCAATAATAAATTTCAAGTAAACACCGGTAAAAGACCACACACACACACACCAATGGTTTCTTAAGGGGGCGTGGCTTGGAGTCTACAATCTAGCTACAGGAGTATCAAAATTAATATATTTACAAGAGTAAAAAATACAATATCATAAAAAATCACAATAACATAATTTTAAAATGTATACACACATAATCAGCTTTATTTAATCAATAATAAATTTCAAGTACGGTAAACACCGGTAAAAGACCACCCACACACCAATGGTTTCTTACAGGGGGCGTGGCTTAGAGTCTACCGGAGTATAAATTGGGGCGGGAGAGAAGGAGCAGGCATTTGTTCATGAGCCAGTAAAGGAGTAACACTGAAATTACAGATAGCTGACTGGAATTTTTTTTCTCTCCCTGTTTAATGAAGTGTGCCACAGTCTGAAAAGGGTTCTGTAAAGAGATGACACCATGCACAGGCATTCTTTGATTTAATTATTAAGAAACTTAAAAATTTCTTTAATTNAAGGTCTGTAAAGAGATGACACCATGCACAGGCATTCTTTGATTTAATTATTAAGAAACTTAAAAATCTCTTTAATTTCATATATATACATACATACCCCCCACGCTTCGATTTCAGTGGGTTACTCTTGTAAAAACTCGCATTTATTTTCAGTTTTTAGTTTATCCAGTTCACCTATACCCCTCTAAAGTAGGCAAGGGCCTCGTAGTTCATTTAAACTCAAGCTTAAGTATGCTTAGAAAGAAATACAGGGCTGAAGTTTGAACATGTATTAATTTCAAATTCTTAAATGCTGCACATGAGGGACCTTGACCTGTGGACCCAGAGGACAGAACAGCGAAGTCAGAACCTCTCAGAGAAGAGGGTCATGTAGGAGAGAATCAAAAGTACTGTTTTGTTTTAATAGGATGATTATGATTGCTTTTTGAAAAAGGAAAAGCAGACTGAACTTCACTGAGGCCTTGACTGCAGAGGAGGTGGTCCAGAACTCCTCTGACTGGGCCAACAGGATCAAGCATCAGTTCTTGGCTCTAAAGAAAAGTGGTTGTTGAAGTTAACTGTTTTTAATTACCATATTGTCCAATAAAAGCTTTAGTTGGGTTTCTGTAGAAGTACCCCACACCAGTGCCTCCCTCTTGTGGTCTTCAGCTCCTGAACTTACCTGTGTTCACTCCCTGTCACAGCTGTCAGTATTTCCAATCACCCCAGGTGTTCTTACAGTCTAATCAGCCTCCCTCCTTCTTGTTGGTTTTCTTTGGCGGTTAGCATTCAAGTTTTTGAAGCATTTGCTGGTTTAGAATGTAAACTGGAATATCGCTCAAAAAAACAACAACAAAAAAACATAAGGATGCATAAATGAATATCGCTCAGATTCTGTTGAACAAATGAGTCCTTTTAAGTATTTCAGCAAAATGTTGGTGCTTGTAGAACTTAAGTTTTCTTGTGGCAACTTACAGGGTCGTATCTGAAGTTTATTGCATTGAGTCTTTGAATCATTTGTCTTCTTTCAATATGGTATTTTTGGCAGATCATAAAGCGCATGTTGTATGGTCTCATCTTCCCCACAAGTCACATTTAGCCGTGTTTGGTTTCCCTATGATGAATAGTGTGCTGTTCAGTCATGTGTGTCCAAATCTGAGTCTTGAGATGACAGTTTCTTCCCTACTGTTTCTTTCAGCGCTCCTCATTTCTCCAGCTTTTTTCATTGAATTCTGTAGAACCATCAATCTTTTTTTTCTTCCCATTGCTTTTGCCATTTTCCCCCTCATTCTCTGCTTTGTGATACTTTTATTTCTGCCTGACTGAATTTTAAATTTATTTCCACTGATATGTTTTTGGTAGCCTCCTTTGCAACTTTATCTGCCATTTCATTTCCTCTTATCCCTACGTGTGCTGGAATCCACAAAAATGCAACTGTTAATCCCATCATGTTAATTCTGAATAGTGTGCTGTATTTCTGTCAATATGTCGGGTCTGCTTGCTGAACAACTGTTTTTTATACTAATTACTGATGAACTGGAATCTGAGCACATGACTCAGGGGTTCTGAGTGGTTTATCTTCTATCCATTGAACTGCCAGTAATATTGTGATTTCTCCCGTGTATACTGATAATTTGTTTTTTAATCTCTTTCTTACTTTAACTCGAAAATCTGGTATAATGAATGCTGCCCATATTTGCTCTGCTGTATTTTTTGAAGCGTCTACAGTATATATTTTTACATATCCGTAATATTTATTGATGTGTTAAATAACTGTGTTTTAAGTTTACTCCTTTTCTATTTTGTTCTAATATTTTTAAGTCAACTGTTGTGTCTGTGTAACCATGGATGTATGTTTGAAAGTGGAACTGTTGGTTTCAACTTGGTTTCAACTTACAGGGCAGTTCTGTGCAGAGGTGAACATCCCGAGTCTCACCAAAGGTAAAGCACAACTGTCAGCAGTTGGTGTGGTAACCACATGGAAGATTGTGCATGTCCGCATACATGTTGAACGGGTCATAGGCCTTGTAAGAAACAAGTACACCATGCTTCAAACTCAAAATGATGACTGCTTGCCAGTGGTTGACAAAATTGCGAATGTTGCATATGCCCTTACAAACTTGTGTGATTCTGTTGTCCCACTAACTTGAGCATTAAGATAGATTACACATTTATGAGTACAGGGAACCCCCGACCTACGAACGAGTTTGGGACCTAAGAACCGTTCGCAGCTCGATTCTGCCGTAGCTAGGGGTGAAAATAGCGTCCCGTTCGTAGGTCCTTATTCCGTTCGTAGGTCGCGGAAATGCCGCTAACAGACCGCCGTGCACACATTTAACCGCATGAGACTGACATACTGGGCCATAAACATGCACAGAACTTTATTTACAAACACTTAGCTAACATATTACACCACACATTCATCCATAAACTCACACAGTAACTGTAACTTCACATCAGAACTGCAGGAAATCAGCAGGGACTCACATCAGCAAAATGATGTAAACAATCACACATGAACACTTCTCAAAGTGCATCTTTTAACATCAGAACAGCAGCAAATCCGGGACTCACATCAGCAAAATGATGTAAACAATCACACATGAACACTTCTCAAAGTGCAGCTTTTAACATCAGAACAGCAGCAAATCAGGGACTCACATCAGCAAAATGATGTAAACTATCACACATGAACACTGCTCAAAGTGCAGCTTTTAACATCAGCAAATCAGGGACTCACATCAGCAAAATGATATAAACAATCACACATGAACACTTCTCAAAGTGCAGCTTTTAAGATCAGAACAGCAGCAAATCACATCAGCAAAATGATGTCGACAATCACACATGAACACTTCTCAAAGTGCAACTTTTAACATCAGAACAGCAGCAAATCAGGGACTCGCATCAGCAAAATGATGTCAACAATCACACATGAACATGTCAACAATCACACATGAACACTTCTCAAAGTGCAGCTTTTAACATCAGAACAGCAGCAAATCATGGACTCGCATCAGCAAAATGATGTCAAATGCAGCAAATCTGCATAAAACCACATGCATCCATCAGCAAAATGATGTCAACAATCACACATGAACATTCTCAAAGTGCAGCATTTAACATCAGAACAACAGCAATTCAGGGACTCGCATCCATCCATCTATCTATCAGAAACAAGTTGCAACCATCATGTTTTTGAAACCAGTGCGTTGATGAGTGTCCATGTGCATGAGAAAGAAGTCCATGAACTCAGAAAAAGCTAGAAGCAGCAGAAAAATGAAACAAAATTGCCTTACTTTGACTGAAGTGTAGGTAGACAGATGATGTTTTTCTCATGATCAAACCTGCATCTGATGGAACTGCTTAGCCATTGCTCAACAATGAATGTTGGGAGCATTTTAGGCCAGCTGTTAGTTCAGGCAGGTGTCAGTTCAGGTGTGTGGTCCTGATGTGCAATTGTTCTGATGTGAGCAGGTCTGTGCATCAGATGAAGTTTTTTTGGTTTTTGGCAGCAGTCATTTTGGCAGAAGGACACAAAGGTGATGGATGGAGGCATCATGCAGGACACCAGAGGCAGGAAGAACGGACGTCGTTTCAGGCAGAACTCCATTCATGTAGAACGTGCAAGATGTGATCTGTGTAAGAATGAACACAAACATGAAAATGTGCAGTTACAGCTGGAAAATCGCCTGCAAAGAAAACATGAAAAACACACAGAGAACAAGTTCTCCGTACGTGTGTGGTGTGGTGTAGGCTGGAGGACAGGCTGGAGGTGGTGCTGGAGGCAGAGCAGCAGGAGCACGGTACGTGGTACCTGACGCTGTTCCATGAGGCGGAGCAGCAAGTGGAGCTGTTAAAACACAAACGCACACAAGACGTCAACGCCTGCAGATAACAACAACACAGACAACAACAACTTCTCCTTACGTGTGTGGTGCATGTGTGGAGCTGGAGGACAGGGAGGAGGCTGGAGGAGGTGCAGGAGGCTGAAGGCAGAGCAGCAGGAGCAAGGTACGTGGTACCTGACGCTGTTCCATGAGGCGGAGCAGCAAGTGGAGCTGTTGAAACACACCCACACACAGATGTCAACACCTGCAGATAACAACAACACAGACAACACCTTTTGCTTACCTGTGTGATGCATGTGTGGAGGACAGGCAGGAGGCTGGAGGAGGTGCTGGAAGCTGGAGGCAGAGCAGCAGGAGCACGGTACGTGGTACCCGACGCTGTTCCATGAGGCGAAGCAGCAAGTGGAACTATTGAAACACAAACACACACAGACGTCAACGCCTGCAGATAACAACAACAACACAGACAACACCAACTTCTCCTTACGTGTGTGGTGCATGTGTGGAGCTGGAGGACAGGGAGGAGGTGCTGGAGGCAGAGCAGTAGGAGCACGGTACGTGGTACCTGACGTTGTTCCATGAGGCGGAGCAGCAAGTGGAACTGTTAAAAACACACACAGACGTCAACGCCTGCAGATAACAACAACACAGACAACAACAACTTCTCCTTACGTGTGTGATGTGGTGCGTAGCAGATGTGTGGATGGACCAGGGGGACGTGCCGCTTTGGAGGCTGTCGAGAGAGAGGTGATGATTACAAGGTGTGTCCCAATCCGACGGCTGCATACTACCAAGGACCCGGCCTACCCGGTAAACGGAGGCCGGGTCCTTCAAACATCAGGTAGACCGGAAGTCCGCGGCTGTGAATTTCTTTTGAATTGGGACAGGTCTAGCCTTCACGGTTACGTCGGAGTACGTCATGTTGCCTAGCAACCGTGACAGCGCTCAGCCTAAGGAAGAAAGGAGCTTGAAATGCTGTTGTTTTTACTGCTTTTTTTAATTCTAGAGGAAATACAGAACTTTATCACTGCTGGTGGCATGTTTTATAACTTCTGCTGACAGATATATCCAACTTACTTTTTTTTTTTTGGCTATAAACTGTAGTTTCATGGATAATTTCATTGTCAGTATTAACTTTGTTAACTTGTGCATAATAAATAAATGTTAACTTGTGTATAATAAATAAATCAAAAATCTATCTTATTTACTAATAATTTAATAAAACAATATACTAGAATAATATTTATATTTTATTTAAAATTTTAAATAAATAACTTATTTGAAATTTAGAATACAGCATAACATTTTCCAATATTTTATTGTATAAAATCCATTACTACATAAAGGGGTTGTAAAAAAAAAAGTTAAAAACAGGGTCTTTCATCTATTTTATTAATAAAATAGCGTTTTCATTGAGCATCAGTAGATTAAGCCTCATTATTACTTTAATATCTTATAAAAAATAAATCTTAAACTAAATGTTTTGTTGTTCTCTACATGTCCTGAACCAGACCAGACCCTTGTACTGTAGGATTAATCTGAATATCCCAGTCCTGGACCGTTACTTTAACCAAGAAGATCCTAGACTGGACTTGTGATGATGCAGGGAGTCTCTGGAGGTGTTGCTTCATCTCCTGGACCTGGATTCATGACATGGTTGGGGGCGACAACTGTTTTCTGGCTGGCAGATGGAGCATCTTGCAGGTGGTCTCAGTCAGGAGTGTTTGGGACGCCTCGTTCTGCTGTCCATCATGGTGTCATCTACCTGCCTAAAAACCCAGAGGACCTGCAGGTGGTGTCCTGTGGGTTTGCAGAGCTGGCAGCCACAGAACTTTTTGTTGTTTTGAATTAACTTACTGTTAATAAAATGAATTATAGACAACTAGTTTTTGTAATCAATTTATTTTTTCAAAATTAGAACAAAACAAAGACCAACACATTTTTCAAACTCATAAATATACCGGTAATTTATTTACCGGTATTTGCATTTTTTTCTAGAATACTAAATAATCTTTCCATCATCTCCCTACTTTCATTCAACCTTCTCTCTTCTGCCTCCCTCTGCAGCTTCATATCCTCCCTCTGCAGCTTCATATCTTCTCTGATTAAGTCCATTAACTCATCCTCTCTGTTCTTCTTCCTCTTTCTTCCTTGTCTCTGTTCCGTTCTTTCCTCCTCCTCAGCCCTGTCGTCCTGGTCACCCACTGCTGTGCTTGGACCTGGAGTGTCCTCACGGATGGAGGAAATTAGGACAGGAGGTGCAATGCAAGGTCTCTGTCCTAACGCCTCATCCATGAGGACAAACCAGGGCCATGTCGCAGCAGTGGGCTTCCCACTCACTCCTTCCCCTGACCCTGGATATTTGCAGTCCTGAACAGAGGAAATAAGATATCACAGTTGGCAAAAAGAGCAACAAACATTTTTTTTAAAGTTTACATGTACATACCAGATTCCAAAAAAGATAGGACACTAAACAAATTGTGAATAAAAACTTAATTTTATGATGTGGGGATGGCAAATGTCAATATTTTATGCATAACATAACATAGATGACAGATCAAAAGTTTAATCTAAGTAAATGTAACATTTTAAAGGAAAAATATGTTGATTCAAAATTTCACAGTGTCATCAAATCCCAAAAAAGTTGGGACAAGTAGCAATAAGTGGCTGGAACGCCAATCAACGCTCCGTTCAGAAGCCTGCCTCACTGATGGTATGGGGTTGCATGAGCGCTTGTGGCATGGGCAGCTTGCATGTCTGGAAAGGCACCATTAATGCAGAGAACTATGTTCAGGACTTGTCGCAACTTTTTTGGGGATTTGTTGACGCCATGAAATTTTGAAACAACATATTTTTCATTTAAAATGATAAATTCTCTCAGTTTAAACTTTAGATCTGTGATCTATTCTGAATAAAATATTAGATGTTGGCACCTCCACATCATTGCATTCAGTTTTTATTCACAATTTGTTTAGTGTCCCAACTTTTTTAGAATCTGGTTTGTATCAACAGAGCACGTACAAATTATATAATTCATTACACATGTACATACTTTGTATTTCTTCTTTAAATTGTCCCATTTCTTTTTAGCCTGCAGAGGAGTTACTTTATCCTGCAGGCACATCTTCTCCAAAATTACCCTAATAACATCAACATAAAATGAATGAAGAGGGGAAACATGGAAAATAATGTCTTAAACCCACATTGAAAAACAGTTTTCACAGCACAACACAAGAGGTTGCAGGTTATGTACAGTATAGGGTTAATGAAACTGTACTCAGAAGCATAGGATGAATCTTGTACCTCCACAGCTGCAGAATGTTTAGCCCCCGTAAAAAGGTGGCTGTTATTATTACGAAGCTAAATAAAAGCCTTGGTCTGCTCCTTGCTCCCTAAAAAACAGAAGAATAAAATTAGCTTAGCAGCGATAAAACGACGGGACCCGCTGTACGAGCTGACAAAAGATATAAAAAATATCTACGCAAATGACTAACATCCGCTTTAATCATTTATGTCATAAATCATAACCGCTTTAGGCTTAATTTTTTAATCCCACATTTTAACATAACTTACATTTAAAAGTGTATTCTGTTGCTTCGTCCGAATTACGTTCATCCAAAATGTTCCCTCAATACGCACGCGCAGAGTAAACGCAATGCATTTTGGGATAGCCTCCGTCTGGAAGGATCCACCGGACCGTCCTTCAAATTTGGGGAAAAGAAGGCCGCATTCGTCTGCCGCATCGAAGCAGTCTTCAAATTGGGACAGGCCTTGGCGCATCGCTGTGACGACAGCGGCCTTCAAATGCGGCCTTAGACCCATGCAGCCGTCGGATTGGGACACACCAACAGTAGGTGTAGATGTAAGTTAAAACAAAAAATAAATAAAAATAACATGTCTTTGCTGTACCTTTCTGACGTTGCTGTGCTGGAATGTGAGGGTAGGCAGGTCAGTGATGGGACGGTGGAGTTGGTGGAAAGGAGGGGAAGGAGTAGGAATAGCAGGCTGTGAACATAAGCAGAGACAGTAACAGATTAAATTGTGTGTAACATGACAACTCCAAAAAATAAAAACATTTCATTAAAGTACGTACTGTACCTGGAGGGAGGGAGCAAGGGGAGACGGTTGTTAAGCGTCTTTCACTGGGGAGAGGGTGGGATGTCCAAGGCCTCCTCCTGGCTTGCTGCAGGAGGACTGGATGGCCTTTCAGCTGGTGGGATGTCCAAGGCCTCCTCCTGGCTTGCTACAGGAGGACTGGATGGCCTTTCAGCTGGTGCACCAGCAGATCCTGGAGGCGGTGCTGTGACCTTTGTAAAATATTGCAGCATGCTGCTCTGCACCTTTTCAAGCTTTTTGTCATCCAGGATCTGCTGGTAACACGCAACTTCATTGAGGACACCCCGACGGACCCTGGCGAACCTCTCACTATCGGAGTCCTGCTTCTCCATCCTCGCCAGGAAGCTGTGGAGTTCCTTAAAGCCTAGCACCATCTCCTGCTGGTGAAGGTCGGAGGAATGGCCTCCTCCACTTCCTCAGCCGGGATGTGCCTGTCGAGCTGAATCGGGTCGTCTGGGGTCAGCTCCTCTCCTGATGCACCCAGCAGGTGTTGGACATCGTCCTGGTCCATGTCGAGCTCCAGTGACCTGCCCATCCTCACAACATCCTCGATTACACGGTCCACCTCCTGGGAATCGTGTACCTCCTGAACAAGCTCTGGACAGAGCTTCTTCCAGACTCCGCACATGTTCTGTTGAGTAACACGATCCCAGGAGTGGCCAATGTTCCGCACAGCATCAAGGATGTTGTATTTGCGCCAGAACTCTTTCAGTGTGAGGGTCTGAGAGTTCTCCGTTGCCTCCAAAGCGGCACGGATGACTCTCTGCAGGTAGTACGCCTTAAACGTACTAATAACCCCCTGGTCCATTGGCTGGATCAAAGAGGTGGTGTTGGGAGGCAGGTACACCACCTTCACATGCCTGTTCAACTCGGTGAGACCAGGGGGGTGTCCTGGAGCGTTGTCCAAGACCAGTAGGACTTTAAAGGGAATCCTGTGTCATTGCAAAAACGCTTGACTTGTGTCAAAAAGTTGTTGGTGAACCAATTTTTAAAAACTTCCAGCGTCACCCAAGCCTTTTTATTAGACGCCCAATGAACAGGAAGCTGTGATTTATCAATACCTCTGAAGGGCTTGGGTTTCTCAAATTGGTACACCAACAACGGCTTGAGTTTGCAATCACCCGAAGCATTGCCCCCCACCAGCAAGGTCAAACGCTCCTCGCAGACCTTGTGGCCGGGTGCGGTTCGTTCATCCTTGCTGATGTAGGTCCTGTCTGGCAAACGCTTCCAGAACAACCCTGTCTCATCCACGTTGAACACCTGTTGGGCAGTGTACCTGTCGTCCCTGATGATCTGAGCCAGTTCTGCTGGGAATGCCTCAGCTGCCCCGTGGTCAGCACTAGCTGCCTCACCTGTTTAAATGCACACAAAATGACACGGTTAATCTGTTATAACACTGTAATAAAAGGAAAAAAAATGGTTAGGCGTGGACTACCTGCATTATTAAAAAATAAAAATGAGAAATTAAATGCTCACCCTGTACTCTGATGTTGTGGAAGTTGTGTCTTTTCCTGAAACGATCAAACCATCCTTTTGATGCATTGAACGTCTCTAGTCCATCCAACTCCCCTGATGTACTGCTTGAATTCCCTCCTCCTGCGCTCTGGGAAGACGTCCCTTCACCCGGATCGCTCTGGGAGGACGTCCCTTCACCCGGATCGCTCTGTGCAGCCCCCTGCACCTCCCCCACTCGTCCCTAGATCTTGCAGCCTGTGATAAATCATCCTCGCCTTCTCACAATCACAGACATGCCAACTGGGATTCTGCATTGCGTGTTGTCCTCCAGCCATAGTACAAGCAACCTTTCCATCTCAACAATTCTACCTGTCCTCTGTTTCGTAATTATGGTGGACTTCATGGGGGATGAAGCACGCACTTGTTGCAAAATGCGCTCTTTGTCCACCACTATCGTCCCTACAGTCGACCTCGGTAACCCTAGCGCCTCTCCAATTTTTGAGGGTGTCATGCCCTCATTGGACATTTTAATTATTTTTGCCTTTGTCTCCAGCATTATGGTTCTACAAGGTTTTTTCCCCTCTGCCGCGTCCGCAGACTTTCCAGGTCTCTTCGGAGCCATTCTTGAACAATTAGCGTGCGAGCTAACGTGCTAATTCCTAAGGAGCAAAAATTAAAATGAATGCTAATGTTCGCTTTAGTCTAAAACTGCTAAATTTAAATTTATTACAGTACCTGTTCGTATGTTGTTCGTTGTTGTTTTTTTTGTCGTTGTCGTTGTTCTTGTTCGTTCGTTGTTCGTATGTCTCTTCTCATCAATCGCCGTAACTAACCCACGAGGGACAAAATGGCCGCAGCCCTTTAAATAGTTACCGCTTTACCTGTACGGATCCCTCCGCCGCCAGGTGCACTGCGGCTGTGTGTACATCCGCCAGAAGCCCAGCCCCCCCCTCTCGCTGGCGGTACTTTTCCACTGTCATGCGCAGTGTCACGCCCATGCCCAACAAGCAACAGCCAAAGGCAATCCCCTCCCCCACCCAGAGGTACTTTACGAAAGTCTAACCCGGGCTGTTGGACACTGTGTACAGGAACCTGTCCCCCGGCAGATTGAGAGCAACCCTCATGGTCAGGCTCCGCTCTGCCCAGGAGAACTCCTTGTCGGTCAGGTACACCTGCGCCATACCGAAGGCCCGGTTCGTTTTGTGCTCTTTCACCTGTGGAAGAAACGTGCTAATCAGTTAGCTCGCCACCACGCTCTGCTGGATTTTATTGTGCGTCAAGCTGGTAACACAACTTACATTCACAACGAAGCCCAGGGACTCTGAATGGTCACTGCCCTCACTGCTTCCACCTGAGCAACCCACGGTCATGCCGGTCAGCACAGAGGTGGCTCCCGACGCCCGGTGTCTTCCCGGCCCCAGTTGGTGCGTAAGCCCTCCATGCTGAGGCTTGAGGTCAAGAGGAGAAGAAGGGTCCCTGTCCCTCAACCCTGCAGCTCTACGGTCTTTGCCCTCCTCACTTAGTCCATAACTTCCTCCCTAACGTCAGCACTCAGCTCTGGGTGCCCCTGACACAGGTGTTGGTCCAGGCGGCCGGTGCTGTAGGAGCAGGCCTCGAGCGGGCACTCGCTGCCCTTAACGTTCACCTTTCGACTCGCTAGTTGTAACAAGTTGTTTTTCTTGCGTATTTTCGATGGAGTGCACTCTCTGGAAGTGTTTTGCCATGGCCTGATAAGTTTTATTACAAATGGGGCCAGGTGTACATGTTCGAATTGGCCGGCATGCTGAGCTAGGCTTTGCTAACCTTCGGAAAAAGACGGTAAACCGGTCAGAAAAGCGACAGAAAAGGCAGTTCAGGAAGAGTGTGAAACGGTTGCACAAGAGTAGGAAACTGTTACACTTTTAAACATAGTGAAACAGAAAAAAATTAATGTTTTACCTCCGTTGAACCGTGTGGTACGTCTCGTTCCCTTGCTGTAAAATGGCTGACTGCTCTGGGCTTGATTGCCCTTGATTTTGCCCGCGCTCCTATTCGTCGGCCCGCGCACGTGACTGCCCTGCAGGCTTCAGAGCTCCCGTCCTGGGCTAAAGCTGCACAAAACGACCAATCGGAACCGGGTTTGGACCTCCAACCCGGAGGTGGTGGGGGGAGAAAGGAAGCTGGATGATTCCAGTATCAACAAGAGCCAGGTGCTCAGCTGGACCTGACCGTGCGCCATGTGCCGGATGAAGTGGTTGACCCGGGTGACAGCCGACCTCATGTTCTCCCGGTGCTTGGCGCTCGGGCAACCGCCCTCCAGGAAACGGCTGTAGTCATCCATAAAACTGTCGGCTGAAACAAAGGCAAATGTTAAACACACCCGAGGCACATTTAGAACAAGTTAAAAGGCAGGTCTTACCCAGAGAGGCCGGCAAAGGAGCTTACGACACGTGGCCCTCGTCCACGGGTGTGTCGGGCCCGACATGCGCCGTCGACGTGCCGGGCTCTTCCTCGTCTGAAGCGAGCGGCTGTGAGACGGTGCACAGAGGTGGCTCCCGACGCCCGGTGTCTTCCCGGCCCCAGTTGGTGCGTAAGCCCTCCATGCTGAGGCTTGAGGTCAAGAGGAGAAGAAGGGTCCCTGTCCCTCAACCCTGCAGCTCTACGGTCTTTGCCCTCCTCACTTAGTCCATAACTTCCTCCCTAACGTCAGCACTCAGCTCTGGGTGCCCCTGACACAGGTGTTGGTCCAGGCGGCCGGTGCTGTAGGAGCAGGCCTCGAGCGGGCACTCGCTGCCCTTAACGTTCACCTTTCGACTCGCTAGTTGTAACAAGTTGTTTTTCTTGCGTATTTTCGATGGAGTGCACTCTCTGGAAGTGTTTTGCCATGGCCTGATAAGTTTTATTACAAATGGGGCCAGGTGTACATGTTCGAATTGGCCGGCATGCTGAGCTAGGCTTTGCTAACCTTCGGAAAAAGACGGTAAAACGGTCAGAAAAGCGACAGAAAAGGCAGTTCAGGAAGAGTGTGAAACGGTTGCACAAGAGTAGGAAACTGTTACACTTTTAAACATAGTGAAACAGAAAAAATTAATGTTTTACCTCCGTTGAACCGTGTGGTACGTCTCGTTCCCTTGCTGTAAAATGGCTGACTGCTCTGGGCTTGATTGCCCTTGATTACGGGCACCGTGTTGAAACGAAGGCCCGCCCCCGCGCTCCTATTCGTCGGCCCGCGCACGTGACTGCCCTGCAGGCTTCAGAGCTCCCGTCCTGGGCTAAAGCTGCACAAAACGACCAATCGGAACCGGGTTTGGACCTCCAAGGTGGTGGGAGGAGAAAGGAAGCTGGATGATTCCAGTATTAACACTGATGCCAGCAGTGTGCTTAAAGAGCCATGCAGTCTGAATGCTTTGTCCCCAGACCTTGGATGCTTTGTGGACATTAGCAGCCCTCTTTCAGGCTCAGCATCCCTTTTTGTCTCACTGGACCTCCAACCCGGAGGTGGTGGGGGGAGAAAGGAAGCTGGATGATTCCAGTATTAACACTGATGCCAGCAGTGTGCTTAAAGAGCCATGCAGTCTGAATGCTTTGTCCCCAGACCTTGGATGCTTTGTGGACATTAGCAGCCCTCTTTCAGGCTCAGCATCCCTTTTTGTCTCACACTTCCCAGTGAATGAAAATACTCGAGCTCATAGCAGTGAAATTAAAGAAACTCTGAGCTCTCGACTAGACGTAGAGCATGAAAAGTGTGGGCCTTTTGGAGATCAGGCAGGTGAGGTGGAGGCTGTGGACCTGAGACAAAAGAGTAAAAATCATCTGATATTTCACATGATTTTGAATATGAAGTTGACAACATCTTGTGCTTCAATCCTTTGAAAGAATAAGGCCAAGAAGAAACTAACAAAGAAGCAAACACTGGCCTGAGAGCATTGGAGGACAAAGGTTATGATTCCTCAGTTCACCCAAATGAAAATGAGGAGGAATGTAATGCTGAAAGTCCACCAGAGCCTCAGTGTCAGGAGCAAGCTTCAGTGCGCGTTCAGCATTTCTCTTTTCTTAAATAAATACAGCACATCTGTGAGCCAATCACAACTGGAGCTTGTAAAACCTTTTGTGGATTTTTTGGAGGGTGAAGATGACATTTGATTATTGGGGAACCGATATTTGAGTCCTCCGTTTGTCAGCCGAGTGCTGCAGAAGAGCAGAGGAGTTGTTTGTCTGACTTTTGAGTTGAGGAAAAAAGCCTGCATACTTGCAAAAAGAGTGGTTGACAGTTGTGTGACCTGCAGAAAACTCAAAAGCAAAACTATGCCGACAGATAATGGGTGATCTTCCACCTGAGAGAGTGAACTCTGCAAACCCATTTGAATTTACAACTGTTGATCTATTTGGGCCTTACATGGTGAAAGATAAAGTGAAAAAAAGAACCAAACTAAAGGTCTGGGGCAGTCTGGTCCTCTGTGTGATGTTTAGGTACGGCAAAGTACTGTAGATGTTTTGACAGCGACAGTTGTTTTTTAGGTCCGTTTATAATGATGAGATGGAATGGGAACGTCAAAAAAGACAGTACATATTTTCTGTCACATGGCTGAGAACCAAGTAGCAACTCGAGGTAGGAAGCTAATGTCAAAAAAAGAAAAAACAAACATTCGTCTTTTTTATCAACTGCTTTATAATTTGACCTTTCCCTATCCTGTATATCCTGCACAATGAACCTCCTCTGTGGTCTCCTCTGCTCCTCTTTCTTGCCACCTCCATTTATAATTTAATCCAATATCAATTTATGCCATCTCATGTCATTGTCATTTATGGGTATCGGTGTCAATATTTATTTAGGAATTAAAATCTTTTTTTTTTTAAAATCATAATTAAAAACATCTTTTTTTTACTTCGTTTATTGAGTAGTTTTTTCAATCAACAATAACGCAAAAACAGAACAATTGTCAACAATAGTACTTAGTGTTTGAAACCGTATTTTCTCCTTTCAGAATCTTCTTGATGTTTTTATATTCTTTAAGCCTATTAATCTCAGTTGGTTTAAGCCTATTGTTAATCTCTGTTGGTAGATCGTGCGCAAATGAGATCAATTTAAAATATTTTCTTATTCCACGCTGCTTTAAGAATTTTCTTTTATGTCGTATCTGTGAAAGTTGAGGAGTATCGATCTTGAAACTGCTGCATCTCGAGGTTTAGGTCCTAGTGATCAGTGTGCTCGTTGAATTTGCAGATCTTCACTGATGGAGAGCTGTTCCTTCAGAAAGTTTGCAATAAACATCTGCATGGCGTTGCCTTCAGCTTCTAATTTAATGCCGTAAATGCGGATGTTGTTGCGTCGGGATCTTCCTTCCAGGTCAGTAACTTTGTCCAAAAGAGTTTTCTGTTGTTTTAGGCAGTAAGACAGAGACTCTTAAGTCCGTGTTCACTGTCTCTAGCTCATTCACCCGTTGTTCAGCTTCCGTTAGCCAAGCTGCTTGGTTTCAAATGTCCGAGCTGACCTCTTCCAGTTTCTTGTTCACTTCATTCTTAAAGCTGTTCAGGTCTTGCTTTATGTCATTTTTCATTGTGATGTCATTTTGCATTGCTCTGATATTCTTGCTTAAGTTTTGAATAGCCTTAGCAGTTGTTAGCTCACTCTCCTCGTCAGGGTCTGAGGCCTGTATGGTGTTGGCTTTGCTTTCGACGTTTCTTTGAGTAGACCTTGCCTGGTTGGGGCTTTTAGCACCCCTCAGTCTCTTACTCGATCTAGCTCCACGCATAATATTTCATTTTGAAGAGAAATTGAATCTTTTTATCGAGTTTAGTGGAGTTTTCCTTGTCGCTAATCAGGACAGGTTACAGGACTAAACTGCCATCTTGAGGACGCTCCCGGAAGTCTAAAAAAAATATATCTTTCTCAAGGCTACATGACTGAACTTCGGGACCTGATGACACATGTGGCTGGTCAGACGGGCTCAAATGGCTCAGGGTGGCAGCAATCCCTCTGATCTCACATGCAGGTGTGTCTGTTTTAACTCAAATGTTTTTATTTATGAAATATACTCTAGACCCTTGAATTTTGTGGAGATTATGTTCTTGGAGCACCTGCGAGTTGTTGAAAAACTGCAAATTTTGGACGTGGTTATAAAATAGAAAAAAGTAAATAAAATAAAAAATTGTTCTTGCCAAGTACATTTGCCCATAGATGTAGTTTGGGGTCCTGGTGCTGCATAATTTAAATTAAAAAAAATCACACATTAAAAAATATACATGTTTGCTCCACACACAGGATCTGGTCAGAGAGTGTGAGTTGTGCTTGTGTTTATAGTGAACGATTACAGGTGGGAACAACGGTATATCCGTACACCAGCCATCATTGACGTAAAAACAGATTCCTCCACATTTTGCTTTCCATGACATGGTCTGCTCTGAGGAGCTTGAAGCTGCAGCACAGTCTGGTACTGGCTCTCACAGCCTCTCGGTGAAGCACATGAACGGCTTAAGCTCGTCCTTTTTGTTTGTCAGCATTTGCATGTTGGAAAGAAATATTCCAAGTAGGTGATGAAGGTCTTTATTTAAGTTGATGACAGCACAGGAAAGCAAAGGATTTACAGCTCCTTGTGTAAAAACACATATATTTCCACACAAATTGTAGAGGGTATTTACGGTTTCCATGAACCGTTATTAGTTTGGTTCTAAGGATAAATCTGTGAATGACCCAAGTCTGTAAACTAAACTGCATTGAATAGTAAACTAAACTGCATTGAATAGCAAAAGTTTTAAGACAAATGTGTCCATGTGGTATTAAATACACATTTCAGAATCTGTATTGTTTTTCCAGGAACTACCAGCGGCGGTGTGGCAACAGGATGCCTTCGATGACCCTCATGGTACGTCCACACCTAGCAGCGTTTCAACTTCCAAAAAAGCTTGTCACGCACGTGGACACACTGGACCCACAGTGGTGTCCAGACCAGAACGCGAAGCTGTTGTGGCGGCGGGGTGTGGGAGGAGCGTCTTGATTCTCTTTCCGGTCTGTGTTGTTGTTCTCGTCTGTTCTCAAAATGGCGGATGATGTGGAGACAATTGCCTTAATAGGTTTACTAGTAGCACGCCGAAGACGTGCAAGGCGCCGTGTCTGGGTTCACGAAACTATTCAGAGGCGTTCGGACTTGGGGGAGTTTCACCATTTAATCCAGGAGCTGCGCATGGACGAGCAACGCTTTCAGCGGTACTTCCGTCTGACCCGTGTCCAGTTTGACGACCTGCTGTGTCGTGTTGGTGCCCGCATCACCTACCAGGACACCAACTACAGGCGCGCGATTCCAGCTGAAGAACGCTTGGCCATCTGTCTCAGGTTGGCTGTTTGGGACAACAGATAAATAGAGCGAATGTCTGTCTGTCTGTCTCTGTGTCTGTCATATATATACAGTATATATATATATATATAAATACATATTCTTCTTTATATAGAAGCGTGTGTATATAAGTACATAGGATATATACACAGAATTGTGTCTATCTGAGTGATGTTTGCCACACATACTAATGTGTATACATATAGAGGTGTGTGTTTGTGTAGGTTCTATTATGTGCATTACAGATGTTGTACGTTGAATGTCATGTCTGTAATTGTAATGACTCTTTCTCTATGCAGGTTTTTTGCAACTGGAGACTCATACAGGACCATAGCAAACAGCTTTCGTGTGGGAATTTCCACTGTCGCCACCATTGTTCCTGATGTGGCGACCGCTATCTGGGACTGTCTAGTGGAGGAGTTCATGGCAGTACCTACAGTGGATGATTGGAGGTCCATTTCGAAGGAGTTTGAGGACATATGGAACTTCCCTCTGTGCTGCGGTGCTTTGGATGGTAAACATATTAGGCTGAAAGCACCTCGCAATTCAGGCTCAATGTTTTTTAATTATAAAGGATCCCACTCATTGGTTCTTCTAGCCGTGGTCGATGCAAAATACAGGTTCCGTATCATTGATGTTGGGGGGTATGGAAGAACCAGTGACGGCGGGATCTTGGCCAACTCCATCTTTGGTCAGGCTCTGCGTGACGGCACACTCAATCTGCCACCGGACCAGCACCTCCCTGGCGCTGGGGACAGAGGACCCCAGCCCCACGTCATCGTGGCAGATGAGGCTTTCCCGTTGCGCAGAAATTTAATGCGGCCCTTCCCAGGACGTGGGGAACTGACCAGAGAGCAATGTGTTTTCAACTATCGACTGTCACGGGCACGGTTGGTGGTTGAGGATGCATTTGGGATCTGGTCTGGTCAGTGGCGTATGTTTCGGCGTGACCTTGAAATCTCCCCTGAGGTTGTGGAGAAGTGTGTCAAAGCCACTTGTGTTCTCCACAATTTCATGCGGGGTGACGACATACCAGCACACTGTGGCACAGAAGATTCCCTTCCTGGTGTCCAGAGAATGGGAACAAACTGTGCGGCAAGAGATGCAATGGTGGCCAGAGGGGCATTCATGACATACTTCTCAGAAAAAGGAGCAGTGGCTTGGCAGCCAGAGTAGTCATCAACCCCACTGACTTGCAACGGCTCTGTTACGTTCCACCAAATCACCTGCAGAGCCAAGTCTTTCTGAACAGTTTTTGTTATACTTATTACTTTAGTTTAATGTAGTTCTTTATATGACAAGTACACGTTTTTCATTGTGAACACTGTCGTATCCACATTTTCATTTGTTGAATGTGTACAATTGCATTAAAAATGACAGATCAAAATTGTGTGATAACTTTCTGTTCAGTCTTTCTGTTTGTTTTGGTTAGAGAAGTATTCATACATAAACGACTATTAAGAGAAACGCACCGGTTTTCAGATTATGGTGATACCTTAAATTAATATAGTTCACGCCGAGAAATAGAATTAATCTGAAAATGTTTTGTTGGGTTAAGGGTTGTTGTGCACATTGCATTATGTAAATCTACAATAATCACTTTTTTTTAAGTAAGTAAGAAAATTATTATCTGAACTCCCACAACAAGTCTTGAAATGTTGAAAGAATAGTGTGACTTTGACCAAGATTATAATAGTACTGTATTTGTTATTTGGGGAAACGTTTGTGCCAACATTTAATATTAACATAAAGGACCAAAAAATGAATAGCAGACTAAAACCAAAATTCTACATAAATGGTACATTTCTGCCCTGTTCCACTGTGTTCATATTAAATCATACAAATGCCAGAAAGTGCTAGTAACAAACCTGCAACAAAAAAGCTACATGAAATGAAATGTTTATGTAGATTTACACCAGGGAGTTTCTACTAAGCATTTCAAGACTCACACACCAAGTCTAGTTAGAAAACAGATTTATTTAAAAGTAGAAAAGCAAACACATTGTTATAAGAAAAAACACAAATTATATAAATATATATAGATAATGTTGTATATATGTTCAATGTACTACAGTACATATATCTAAAAAACGGGGAAGAACTATGTTCCCTCTTTAAAACACATTTGGTCGTAAATTTGTTCAATTTATTCCTCCATATGCAATTAAAAAATGTGGTGATTAGCCTTCCTCGGACGTCACTGGACCCACTCTGTCGCCAGTGGACTCCTCATAAACCATGGCGTACATTCTACATTTTATTCTATCACGCTGTAATGCAGGCAAACGATTCAGGGGCCCAACCAACGACATCAAAAAATGCTCTGTGGTGGTGGTGGGGGCGGTGTGGCAGCCATATCATTTTTTCTATTCAATATTTGAAGGACCTCACGCTCAAAATCCTTGCGCTGCATCGGTGTCTTCTCCCTACGGGGTCTCTTCTGCCCTGATCCTGTAAAGAACACAGTATTTGTTACATGTGCTGAATATTTAGATGAGCTTTCAAGGGACACATGTCTGCAGTACAGTACAGTACATTACATAACTGTACATAACTGTGTGTACTGCAAATACTCAATGAACAAGTTGTTTCATAAGAAATTAATTGTTCTTATGAGTTTACATATGTATCTGTGTGTGTGTGTGTGTTAAAGTGGGGGAGATTTGGGTACCACTGCATCAGTTGTGTGTGTGTATTTGTGTCTGTGGTTTTTTGCCACTAAATCTACAAAAAAAAGCACGATGAGAGTCACACCTTGGGCACACGAGGAAGGTGCTGGCATCAAAGACGTGGTGGATGACGTAACTGGAGAAGAAGTTCTCACTGGAGCAGGAGTTGTCACTGCAGAGATGGTTTGAGCCAGCTCCAACACACCTACGTCAATAGTTTCTGTGAATCAAATAACAAATAAACAATTTATTTAAATTTAATATTTATAACAACATTGCAGTTTGTCTGTGAGTCACAACTTACCAAGAATGGACGAGGCCTCGAATGCTGCTGAATCGTCTTCAGCCTCCTCTTGGTCTTGTGTCTCGTTGTCCACAGCGGCCTGGTCCTCAATGTAACTGTCCAGATCTGTCCTTTCATGCATGTTGCCACTGGTTTCACGTGGCTTGATAAATGGCTTCATGAAGGACATGACCGCCATGTACTTCCATTTTGGAGTGATGTCTGCGGCTGCACCACTCCGGTTTCTGTCTCTCTCCTTTTTCACCTCCTTCGCATACGTGTCGCGGAGACTCTTCCACCTTTTCTTGCATGTTTCCACTAAGGCATTGAAAAACGTTAAATGTGGTGACTATACTTTGTGATAGCTGAAATCATTATTATTTTTATCCATTTTGTGATGTAGTTTGAAGGTTATTATTTGTTGAACAAACTGTGAAATAAGGGGCAGATATAATAAGATTTCATCTTCTTTGTGCTCCATTCATTTTATCCTACTTGTATTCTTGTATCTGATGAAACTGTCTTGTATTGTTCTTTTAAAATGAATGAATAAACATCAAATCAAAATCAAATCGGCTAGCAGAGCTTAAACTGGCTAAACGTGAAACGTTCACAATTCAAAACTTACCCGGTAAACCGAGTTCATCACTACGCCAGGCAACGAGCTTTTTATTTCTGTCTCTGTAGAGCACACTTGACTGGTCGTAAAGGACTGGTTGCGAACACACAGCTACGATCAGTTTCTCTTCCATATTACACGACTTCGCAGGTTTTTTTATGTGTCCCACAAACAATACGTCACACAGTTGCGCAATATCCGTCCCCTCGTTTCCGCGTCACATAGCGGACTCTCCCCCGACTCTCCCTGATTGGTTGACACACCAACCAATCAGGGAGAGTTGAACGGCGTTTGAACGGCGAAATCTTCAGCATGTTCAAGGCGTGCTTTGGAGGCTGACGCGGGTTCACGTGCACGGAAAACGCTTTCCAGCACGCTCAACACGCACGTGACGTGACGCCCGACGCCAAGACGCGCATTGAGGCGCGTCCCCCATTGACTTTGCATGTAAACTGGACGCTCCTGCAGTTGAAACGCTGTTAGGTGTGGACGTACAATCAGTGAGTGGCAGGCCAAGAATTTTATCCATCACAAGCGTTTTTGCAAAGTTCCCACATTTTTCAAATGAAGAACTTTCCCTTAAACGTGCACATGTGGATTAAAGGCGACGCTTGTTCCACCTCATTTCAAAATCTGTGTTATGACGTTTCACCTCTGATCAGTGTTTAAAACGTTTTTCTCCTTTTTCTTAAATGTGTGCCATTTAAAATTTGTTGTGACTTTAAATGTAGCCCTTTGTCTTTTTTCATCTTTTTGCATGCTTTTAATAGAAAAAATGCAAGTTTTTTAAGAGCTTTTGATGGTTGAAGGAAGCTTTTAAATTCTTTTTTTGAATCGTTCTTGCCAAGTACATTTGCACATAAAAGTAGTTTGGGCTCCTGGTGCTGCACAATTTAAATAAATAAAAATTCACTAATTTAAAAATATACATGTTCGCTCCACACACAGGATCTGGTCAGAGTGTGAGTTGTGCTTGTGTTTATGGTGAATGATTACAGGTGGAAACAATGGTATGGTAATGCTCCAGCCACAGAGCTGCATGGACAATCTCCCAGAGGAGGTGCTGAGGCAAATCCTGTGTCTGCTTCCTGCAGCGGACCTTTACCGCAATGCCAGCCTCGTGTACCACTGCTGGAGGAACATCGTTCAGGACCCCAAGGTGAGATGTCACTGACAGCCTGGTACGGAAGTAGATTTTAGTTTTTTGCACTCAGACATAACTGCGCCCTGATTACTGACAACAAAGAACTTTGTCTTTTATCCAGAGAACTTTGCCTTTTGTCCAGAGAACTTAGTCTTTTGTCCAGAGAACTTTGTCTTTTATCCAGAGAACTTTGTCTTTTGTCCAGAGAACTTTGTCTTTTGTCCAGAAAACTTTGTCTTTTATCCAGAAAACTTTGTCTTTTGTCCAGAGAACTTTATCTTTTACCCAGAGAACTTTTGTCCAGAGAACTTTGTCTTTTATCCAGAAAACTTTTGTCCAGAGAACTTTGTCTTTTGTCCAGAGAACTTTGTCTTTTGTCCAGAGAACTTTGTCTTTTGTCCAGAGAACTTTTATCCAGAGAACTTTGTCTTTTGTCCAGAGAACTTTTATCCAGAGAACTTTGTCTTTTACCCAGAGAACTTTTGTCCAGAGAACTTTGTCTTTTGTCCAGAAAACTTTGTCTTTTGTCCAGAAAACTTTGTCTTTTATCCAGAAAACTTTGTCTTTTATCCAGAAAACTTTATCTTTTACCCAGAGAACTTTTGTCCAGAGAACTTTGTCTTTTATCCAGAAAACTTTTGTCCAGAGAACTTTGTCTTTTGTCCAGAAAACTTTGTCTTTTGTCCAGAAAACTTTGTCTTTTATCCAGAAAACTTTGTCTTTTGTCCAGAGAACTTTTACCCAGAGAACTTTTGTCCAGAGAACTTTGTCTTTTATCCAGAAAACGTTGTCTTTTATCCAGAAAACTTGGTCTTTTATCCAGAAAACTTTGTATTTTATCCATAGGACTTTATCTTTTGTCCAGAGAACAGTGAAATTAGTGTAGGGCAGACCCGTGACAGTTAAATGCATCATTTCTCACTGACTGGATTTCAAGACACAGTAAGGCATCTTGTCGACAATATAACATCTTTGTTGGAGCGCGAGATTTAGCCAATCACAGTCTCAAGACAGACGATGGTGGGTGGGATGACAGCGAAATCTTTGAACTGAATAAAGTAAAAAAAAAAAACTAGCAACGCGAGTTGCGAGGGAGGAGGAGGAATCCGATTAGACGCTGTGTTTTCAAAGAAAATTAAGACAATTTTACAAATGACAGACGCAGAGAAAATTGTTCGACCAAGTCCTTTAAAGTGTGGGAGCTCCACGCTTCATAAAAAAATTAAAATACTGGCGACATGCAGAAAAGTGACGACACGAGAGAACCACGCTAATGTAAACATGACCGAGTCATAAAATAACTTCACCACGGTGTGAATGAAGGAACATCAGCAGTAAGTATCTACATTAAACCACATTTGTTCTGTTTCAAAGTGAGAAAACATAATGTCAGTGTCTCTGCTCTGTATTGAACGCCTCTTTTTATTTTTTGACGCCATCTTTTTTGTGTATGTCCTAATTAGGGATGTCCCGATCCGATCACGTGATCCTAAACCGGGTCCCGATCACGTGATTTCAGACTCTACTCGACTCGGGCGTTACACACCGATCAGGGATCGGATATATATGTGTATATTTATTCTAAACACAAACGGGAATATTGTATTAACTGTATGTTGAGTTACAGAGTCAAATTGTCTCGGAACAAAACATGCACAATAGTTTTGCAGCAGTGCCTGCCGTAAAGCGGTGACTGTCGTAAAAAAGAAGCGGAACGCGGCATTAAGTGGAGGCAGCAATGTCTGTCGTGTGGAGATATTTTAAAGTGGATGACAAATGGAAAGTTCGTATTTCAAGAGGAGGTAAGGAAAAGGCTGCATTTAACACAACAAACCTGATTAGGCACATCAGAAACAAACACCCGACACAATACACAGAGTTTAACCAGACAACGCAGCCCAGCTCATGCTGCAAGAGACTTTATAATTTATATTTATCTCATAAAGAAAAACATACACTTCCTTCTGTGAAGCCACAGGAGGAGAGTTAAGGAGTGCTGTTCAGAAAAGCATGTTACTAGCCTTATTTTATAAAACTGACACTTTAAGTTTATTTGTTTACATGCCTGCTCAGGTTCTGGTTCTGCTCAGGTTCTAGTTCTGCTCAGGTTCTGGTTCTGCTCAGGTTCTGGTTCTGCTCAGGTTCTAGTTCTGCTCAGGTTCTGGTTCTGCTCAGGTTCTGGTTCTGCTCAGGTTCTAGTTCTGCTCAGGTTCTGGTTCTGCTCAGGTTCTGGTTCTGCTCAGGTTCTGGTTCTGCTCAGGTTCTGGTTCTGCTCAGGTTCTAGTTCTGCTCAGGTTCTAGTTCTGCTCAGGTTCTGTTCTGCCAGGTTCTGGTCAGGTTGTGGTCATGTTCTGGTATTTTAAGTTGAGCTGCTCATTTTAAATTAGACATTTATACTGTTGCACTAAACTTCAATGTGAAGAATTTTATTTTAAATCTTATTACTTGATTGTTCAATCTACCTCACAGAAGTACTCTGTTAAATGTTAAGGTAAATAAAATAAAAATTAAGGGACATCTGGATCTGTTTCTTTTTTTCCCCTTCATTTTAAAAATGTATTTTAGAAGTATCGGATCGGGACTCGGTATCGGCCAATTCCTAAAATTAAAGGACTCGGACTCGGGGCCAGAAAAACCTGATCGGGACATCCCTAGTCCTAATTATATTGGGATATGTTAATAAATGTATTTTTTCCTAAAGCCAAAAGTCATTAAAGAGCAAATGTTTCCTTATGCTGTAGAGGAGAAAGAGCCCAGGTAACAAACATTGTCTGGAAAGTAAAATCGTTAAAATCAGTGATGGCTGATGTTCTATACTAAATCAGAAAACTAAAAAGCCCCTCCTAAATTCACTGTTGGTGGTTATTAAAATGTCACCTGTTCATTGGGTAAAGTTAATATTCTTATTTTTATATGTGCAGTTGAGAGTCACCATTGTTTAGTAAAATGGCATGTTGTGTTACAAATAAAACTAAATACAAATTAACAAAATAAAAGTCAATTGCACCCTAAAGTCACTGTGATAAATTGTCACATTAATTTCATTATCTTAGCCACAGGAGTGAGTTTAAAAACAGGATGATGTCTATATGAACTAGTTGAATGAGGTGTCTCTAAAATATCCTGATGCATGATCAATAATAATTTCAATTTTTTAATCTGTCCACAGGACCTGACTTTATTTTGTTAGATGTCTCTAAAATAGTTATTGAATCAAGTGTTTACATGTAGGTAAACATAGATGTTTAACAACTTGTTAAAATACACCAGAATGCAGGAAATGGCATCAATCATCTTTTTTCAAAAATTTCTGGCAAAACATTTAAGAAATGAGTTTTTGCTGTTAGTAAGTTTTATTTATATAGCACATTTCACAGACATGAGAGTCACAAAGTGCTTTACAAAAGGAAAAATAAAATCACAGAAGTACTATACAAAAAGGTAAAACATAACAAACTCTAAAATCAATGTACAAAATTAACCAAAAGCCTGTCTGAAGAGATAAGTCTTAAGTTTTTAAATGCATCTGTTGACTCGGAGCAGCGCATTGTTAGCAAAATGTTCTGCTGTATTTGACTTGCTGCTGTTGTTGGTTGTTAATTTTTTGGTTGACACAATCTTTCCTATTTATGTCCTCATTAAATTAGGTTAGTAAATGACTTTTACCTGAAGCATGTTAAAAAATTACAAAATCTTTCGGGGGGGGGTTGGCGCAACGTTTGTCACCTTTTTCATCCCTTCTGAGTTTGCAGGTATGTCCATCAGAAATTGGTGAAATGCATCAGAAACAAGTCAAATCCATCAGAACCAAGTCACACCCATCGTGAACAAGTCAAATCCATCAGAACCAAGTCACACCCATCAGGAACAAGTGAAATTCATCAGAATCAAGTCACACCCATCATGAACACATGACATCCATCTGAATCATGTTGCAAATAAACACCAGAAACAAGTGACATAATCCAGAAAAGATGTTGCAAGCCTTATGTTTAAGTGCTAGTATGTAGTGTCCACTCCATGAACTTTAGAAATGTAGAACCAGCCAGCACAGTAACAGCATGAAAAAGAAAAGTTCCCTTACTTTGATTGAAGTGAAGGTAGTCTTTTTGGTTGTCAAAACTTACTGGTCAAACCTGGATCAGATGGGACTGCTTATGCAGCAGTGCAACCATCAATGTGAGCGAGCATGTGAGTCCAGAAAGGCCGAGGTAAGATGTCAGTTCAGGTTAGGTGTGAGGTCCTGATGGGAGGATGCTGTAGGAAGATGCAGCAGGATTCAGAGGAAAGATGTGAGTTCAGGTCAGGTGTGTTCAGGTCCTGATGTGAGGATGCTGGAGGAGGCAGGAGTTGGCAGATGACAGGAGTCACTGTTGGACACAAAACACATGTGGAAGTTAATTTCACAGAAACATGACACCACACACAAGACACAAGTTGTTAAAATGGCTCACTGTGCTGTAGAGGAAGCTTATTTCAGCTGGAGCTGTTCAGATGAGGTCAGAGTTGTGGAGGTGTCTGACATTGGTCAGTGTGATGTGTGACATGGTTCAATGTGATGTCACTGCAGGGAGGCGGGCGACCAAGCAACGCACGGGGGGGGTGGTCTGGTCTGACTGTTGGACACAAAACGCACATGTGGAAGTTAACTTCACAGAAACATGACACCACACACACACACACACAAGTTGTTAAAACAACCATTGCCGCCCTCTCCTGGGAACATGATGCAAGTGAAACAATATTCAAGAATTGCACCATATAAAGAAGTAGCATAAACAATAGAGAAAAAAAATGAATGAATAAATATGTATATGTACACATGTGCAGCCCACCTTTACCCTCTGTCTGCTTAATCAATGTACTAAAATATTTGTCTGGCCTACACATGCACACACACACACACACACATGTACACACCTACACCCACACCTATACATATAAAAGAGAATCTTATAGAGCATAAAAAAAGCATATATAATGAAAAAAAAAAATGATAAGAAATAAATAAAAAGAACTAATGTGCGAGCAGACCCATAAAAGCCAGCTAAAGTAATACCTAAAAAGAAAATTAAAAGTAACAAAGTAAATATACTGTATATATGTATATATAAAAGTAAAAAAAGCCAAGAAATAAACATCTGAGGTAGATCCTGACATATTCATGTGATATTTTGAAGGCATTCTTATAGTACAAAAATACGTTATACAGCAATTATAATGCCCAAAGTATTGAAAACGACATAATATAGCTGTATCATCATGTCATAGATATACCTCTTGGGCCCAAAGGCCTAAACAAGATAAGCAGTCAGAGTGGAAACCACAATCAGAATGTGTAAACAGGGCACTTAAACACCATTTCGAGTTTATAACACGGATGAGTCGACCACATTTTTAATGTTCTTCTTAACAAAGTCTGCAGCCAGGTCTGAATCCTCGAATTTGTGAGTTTGACCATTTGGGAGAGTGATCCGCAGAGTAGCAGGAAAAAGAAGCCCAAACTTCACCCCAGGGCAGGAGTGTAGCTCCCTCTTCACCGCCATGAACTTTTCACGTCTTTTAGTCACTGTGGGCGAATAGTCAGGAAAGATGAGGACACGTTTTTCTTAAAGCAGAGGAGACGACTCCCGAGCCCTCCGCAAAATCTCATTTCGATCCTGAAGCAAGGCGACCTGGACCACGAGCGGGCGCGGGGGCTTTCCCTCCGTTGGTCTGGTCCGCGGGGCGCGGTGGGCCTGGTCGATGGCGGGCCTGGCTTCGAGGCCGAGCAGGTTTTGAAGCAACGTTGACACGAACTTCGTAGGGTGTTGGCCCTCGGAGCCCTCCGGTACCCCCACGAGTCGAATGTTATTCAGTCTGGAACGACCCTCCAAGTCCTCGCATTTTTTAGCCAACGTGTCTACTGTCGTGTTTAGGGAGGTGATCCGGGCCTCCATGGTGGTTAGCTTCTCGTCCCAGTCGTTAGCCGCCCGCTCCAGGTTGGAAATATTATAATAATAATAATTAATTCAATTTATAACGCACTTTTCATTACTGGAAATCTCAAAGTGCTACACATATATTGAATGCTACACACATTCATAAACCGGTGGCGGCAGACTACCATGCAAGGTGCTTTCCAGTCCTACCGGGAGCAACTCAGGGTTAAGTGTCTTGCCCAAAGACACAACGACACATGGTGCGGATCCCGGGAGTCGAACCGCCAACTTTCCGATCGGGAGACGACTGCCATTACCACTACACCACGGCCGCCCCGTATATTAGCTTCGGCCGAGGTCATTCTAGCTTCCAATTTTGTCAAAACAGCTGTAACCTTCTTAATAATAGCCGAAGCTATAGTCTCAAACCTGTTGAGATCGGTGCGTAGTTCGTCGATCATTTCCTTCAGCTTGGCTAGCAGAGTGCTATTAGCATCAAGTTCCGCGGTAGCCTCATGACTGGCCTCGCCGCAAGCTGCTCTGTCGCGTTTCCCCATATTTATCCTTGGTGGTCACACTTTGGGCATCGATTATGTGTATTGCTTCGATAACTAAAACCAGTCTATGCCAGAAAAAGGATGTTAAAAGGTGCAAAAAAGTATATTAAATGCATGTTTGATTTGATGTTTATTCATTCATTTTAAAAGAACAATACAAAACAGTTTCATCAGCTACAAGAATAAAAGTAGGATAAAATGAAAGGAGCAGAAAGAAGACGAAATCTTATTATATCTGCCCTTTATTTCAGTTTGTTCAACCAATGATAACCTTCAAACTAAATCACAAAATGAAATACTCTACTTAATTTTTCTAACTGTAATACACAAACTACATCACAAAATGAATAACTTACTAAATTGTTCTAACTGTAATACACAAACACACTAAGCTACATCATAAGTACAACATAAGTGTAATACACAAACACACTAAGCTACATCATATACTGTATAGTTTTTGAGCAAGTCCTTTTTGACCTTTTTCTTATATGTATACAGGTAACCCCCGACCTACGACCCCATCGACCTGCGAACCACGGGACTTACGAACATATCATATTTAATAAAAATATGAATTAAAAAAAAAATATATATATATATATATTTTTTTTTTTTGTGTTTAAATGTTCTTAATTTCATGTGTACATCACTTTGTTGCAGCTCTGGTTGTTTTAAAGGCTTTATAAATAATAATTATGATAAAAAAGATCATTTCTGATCATTTTTGAGCAATTTTTGAGCAATTTTGGGAAACAGGAAGTAGGTCTTCAGTTTACACGGTCACAAATTAATGTAGAACACCGGACGCTATTTAAGGTTCAGTCACTGGGGTCTCCGGTCACAAATTAATGTAGAACACCGGACCGGACGCCATCTTAGGTTAGCTGCCGAGAGCTGGACGAAGACTGGTGACCAGGATGGCTTCATATGGATTAATTACTAGCTGGAAACGTCTCTGTGAACTTTGTGGATGTCTCAGGCAGCGGATTTATCGCCGATCGTGCCAGGCCGCCGTGCGAACACCTCCGGCCGGCCTGGCTACACCTCCGGCCTGGCTAGCTCCAGAGCTAACACTGGAGCTAACACGGGAGCCGGCCTTTTGAACACTGGTGACCAGGATCGCATCATGTGGATTAATTACTAGCTGGAATAGCTCTGTGGACGTCTCAGGCTGGAGCAGCGGCTGGAGCAGCAGAAGCTGCAGATTGATCGCGCCGCCGCTCCAACACTAGCTCATGGCTTGGCTAGCAGAAGCTAGCCAGCTAGCTAACACAGGCCTGGAGCAGCTGCGGTGGCTTGCCGGCCCCGCGCTGCTCGGCCCGAAAACAATCAACGCATGGCAACCTAAGATGTCGGCTTTGACCATCTCAAAGTAAGAAAATATATTTTTATTTATTCTGTAAATGTGAATAGCAATGTTTAACATTACAGTACACTACTTTACATGCTTAAATGTGTGCGCGCGCTCCGTTAGCATGATAAATAAAGGTTGAATGAATGAATGAATGAATAATTTTTTTTTTTAAATATAATTTTCACCCCCTACCTACGAACGGATCGAGCTGCGAACCGTTCTTAGGTCCCGATCTCGTTCGTAACACGGGGGTTCCCTGTACATTGATTTTGCATTTTTAACATCACTCTCCAGAACATTCCACAATCGAACTCCCTGAATTGAGGTAGACCGTCCCTTTAAGCTGGTTCTGAATTGTGGTTTGATGAATATCTCTGTCCCTTTGAGATTGTAATAACTTTGTCTTTTTATAAAATTTCTTTAGATATTTAAAGGTAATGTGTTATTATGAGCCCCATACATAACTGATAAAATACTATATTCTACCAATTCCTAGAATTTCAATAAATTTAATGTTCCGAAGGAGCTGACACCAAGCACGTCTTACTCCATCAGCGCTCCACAGCGACCCCCTTCACTGCATCCATTTCAATCTCCTCTGCTTGGGTTTCTGAATCTTCGACTGACTGGTCCGCTGAAAATTCTTCAAATGTGGCACTTTTGTTTATATTTACATCCCTGTAATCTGGGTGAGTCTCTTTAAGCGTTCTCAGTCCGCCCAAGACATTTTCCACGTTGACTGTGTATAAGTCTTAAAGTTGAGGTTTCTATTAAGCTTCACCTGTAAAAGCTGGGCTTTTGCACTGGACCTCGGAAGACTGTTTACAACTGTTTCCATATCAGACAGTACACAAACAACTGCTCCGTGTATTGCTCTTTTCTGCCCTTCGGGCAAGGAAACAATCTTAGCAAAAGGTAGAATTTTTGCAATTAGTTACCTTTCAAGTACATTCAATTCCCCTAGCTCAGGGGGAACAAGAGCGAGGTGCAGGTTATTGGCAACCGCTATCGGCGGCATCCTTCCTCTGGTTAGATGGTTGTCGCATGTGTGGCAGATCAATTCTTGCGTCCTCTCATTGGGTACAGAACTTGGCTAGGCATTCAGATCCACACATGTGAACATATGTACCCGTTAGGCAATCAGCCACGACAAGCACGTTCTTGTTATATTTACCTCTGTTACAGTACTTCACTTGATTGGGTAAAAAAGTTCTGTGACACACGGTGCAAACATATGTGGGTCCATTTTGAATGTTCTTATAAAACGTTTGTATTGCAGCTTTCATATGTTCGCTCATCAGAGGCTGTGGAGTTTCGCTGCGAAAGCCTACATTTCTTCTGTACTTCCTTCTGATTCGCAGAGCATGCTGCAGTTTCTGATTAGTAAGTGCTTCTTTAGATAGCTTGATTTTCTTGTTGTCAACACATTTCTTTATATGATGGGCCCAATTGTCAGGCTGTTTGTGATACTTTTCCTTCATATACGCACTCATTGTTTTCTTGTGTTTGCTTCTGAAGTCAGGATCATCTTTGAATCGTTTCCTTATACGCTCACTCATTGTTTTCTTGTTTGCTTCTGAAGTCAGGATCATCTTTGAATCGTTTCCTTATACGCTCACTCATTGTTTTTTGTGTTTGATTCGGAAGTCAGGATCATCTTTGAATCGTTTCCTTATACGCTCACTCATTGTTTTTTTGTGTTTAATTCGGAAGTCAGGATCATCTTTGAATAGTTTCCTTATACGCTTACCCATTAATTTTTTGTGTTTGATTCGGAAGTCAGGATCATCTTTGAATAGTTTCCCTAAACGCTCACTCATCATTTTTTTGTGTTGGCTTCTGAAATCAGGATCATTTCAGAACCGTTTCCTTATATACTCAGCCATGTAGGCTTTATGTCTGGCTCTGCAGCCGGGGAGAAAGTTGTATCTGAACTGTACAAACTGTTTTTGCCTCATGCGGAAAAGTGCATCCATCTTGTATCTTTGGGTGATCTGATCCTTCTTCTCTGCCTGTTTAGGAATGTAGTTTTTTTTTTAATGGCTTGTAGTTTTTTGTTCCTAAATGTTGGAGATTTTACATATCTTTCTTTTTCAGATAAACTTTGTTTTAATTGTTATACTACATTCTGTCCCTGCTACGCTTTGACCCTGCGTTTAATTTTTTTCTTCCTGGCTTTTGACATTTTTGACACATTTGGAATTGTTGGAGCAATTTTTTTCTAAAACGTTGGCAATTCTACTAAGACAAGGAGGCATTTCCTGTTCCTCAGAGGTGCTCTCTGGTTTCCTAGCAGTTTGAATTACTTGTGTGGGTCCAGGTGAAATGTTCTGAAAGGCCAATTCCTGAGAAAAGTCAGTGCCGTCCCTGATGAAAGATACAGGCACAAACTCATAGGTGGCATCAGGGCCATGGCTTTGAAAGAGCTGGTGCAGGTGGTTGACCATGTCTGATAAGTTGCTGAAAGTCATCATTACTACAGTTCCATTAGGGTGGGGCAGACCTGCTGTATTTCTTGAGTGGGAATCAAAAACTCCAAACCTACCGTTTCTGTCCCTGAAAACTGCAATGCACTCTGGAGTCACCAAAAGAAAAGCATGGGTGACATTTTCTGACACACTCTAGTTGTAAAGCAAGAGGCAAACCCGTTTGTCGAGATTCTTGAAGGCTCCCGCTAGGAGCAAACGCATAACCTAATCTTAACCCTGTTGTATGTACTGTGTAGATGTTGTTCTCTGTAAATACATGCTCAGGCATCTCTTCAATTGTCAAGTGATTGTCACGAAATGTTCCATCTATTATGAGCTGCTGTTTAATGCCGACATAAAGTTCATCTCCTTTTTCAATCAGTCTTTCAAGCAACACTGGGTCAAACTGCAACCCCTCATTGTGGTAAGCTAAAAATGTGAGTGCCATGCATGTGCACTGGTGATTGCGGGAAAATGCATCATACCTGTTGTCAGCTTGGGAATGCGTAACACTTACACAGGTGGACCACTAATGTAGGGTTCCAACGCCGAAGCCTGTATAAAAAATAAATACATTTTTAAAAAGTACAATGTCAGTATTTGAATAAATATTTATCTGATGACTGTACTACCAATATATGTATAATTTTAACAAAAACTATTAAAAAAACACTTTTACTAGTAATGCGCAAAATATATAGTACACGGTTAAAATGATAGAAATCTGGCCTATGATGGTGGTTTAACATTAAAATCACATAATGCAGATTAATCACATTACTTACTTTGACCTAAAAGCCTTTCTCGCACGGAGGATTACCTAGTACACAGTAGTGCAGTATTGAACACCAGTCAGCAATACAGAGTCAGAAACGTGAGTGAAAAGAAGAGCAAGGACAGTCGAGACTGCTGTTTTCAGAAACTAAATTTGATTTCAAAAACACAGCAATGGCCGTTGGGATAAAATCAAGCTAGTATATAGTATACTTATTGCAAGCATTATCAAGCTAGTATATAGTATACTTATTGCAAGCATAAATTATCTTTCCATGGATGCATAGCCAGTTTATAGTTAACTTTTGTAAATTACGTTTGAAACAAAATTACTTCTTTGAAAACTTCCTGAATATAAAAAATCTGTAAAAACTGAGATGTTTTGTTTGAGAGAAAAAAAAAATCTTTAACATTTTAGGACTGTGCTTTTTTTTTTTTTTAAATACCCCCCCCACACACACATACACAAACACACACCACTCAATTAGTAAATCCCCCCCACCCCCAATTTCATACCAAAAAACATGGAGTATGTCTATCCTGTACCCATTAAATTTTGGAATATTTTACATTACAGTTCTGGAGTATGGTGTATTCCAGTTACCTGGCAGCCATCATCCCGAACATGGTCCTCCAGCGGCACGAGGGAGGACTCGGCATCCATCGTGGGGACCTCTCTCCTTGGTTGGCGACGGGCTGGCCTGGTCGTCCCTCTCGGAGCTCCCTCCACCTAACAATCAACAGAAGCTATCAAATTGGTGCAAAATACACAAATACTGTACATCAGTTTGTCTTAGTCTGTGATATAGGCTCTGAAACAAGTGTCAACCCTGCTGCTTACACACCGGTGTCTGCTTGGAGGGATCGGGAATTGGACGACAACGTCTCGGACTGGTCTTCTAATAAAAGAAAAAAGTTAAAACCAACTGTGGCACATCAAATTGAAATGATTATTCCAAGAAAATAATAATAAAATACCTTCTTCCCCTTTGGAGAACATGAAGACAACGGAGCATCACAGCTAGGGATGCACCGATCCACATTTCTCACTTCCGATCCGATACCGATACTTATTAACTCAGTATCGGCCGATACCGATACTTTTCCGATCCGATACTGTTCAGGTATGTAACTCTGTATAATGAAACTTTTGCACCCAAACTATTCATTTTAACATTGTGTGAGATAAACCCAATGAAGACACTTTAAAGCCTTACAATAAAGGAACCCACAGACTTTAACAGCACACAGGACAGGAGGCAATTATACCACACACATGTCCTCCTTACTCATGGTGCAGCTGAAAAAACTAAAAAAATGCTAAGCATTATGGGAAAGACAACAAAATCCACTCTCTTATTGGTTAAGGGGAGTGGCTGTGTTGTGTTTCTCATCATGCTTAGCGCTTTTTTAGTTTTTTCAGCTTTAGCTGGACAAACTATTGGTTATAACTATTGGTTATAATGGGAAAGACAACAAAATCAACTCTCTTATTGGTTAAGGGGAGTGGCTGTGTTGTCTTTCCCATCATGCTTAGCGCTTTTTTTTTTTTCAGCTGCATCATGAGTAAGGAGGACATGTGTGTGGTATAATTGCCTCCTGTCCTGTGTGCTGTTAAAGTCAGTGGGTTCCCTTTTGTAAGGCTTAAGAGTGTCTTCATTGGGTTTATCTCACACAATGTTAAGAAGTGCAGTCACAGAATGTGATTGAACACAAGTGCTCTTTGAATCTGGATCGGAAAAGTATCGGCAGGTTTGATCCGATACCCGATACTTAAATAATGCTGGTATCTGATACCGATACTGGATCGGATCTGCCCCATCCCTAATCACAGCCAGATGCAGGAACAATCCGGTCCATCTCCTTCAACAATGCAGGGCTGAACCACACAGGATTCGGAGGGATGGAAGAGTCCAGCAGGTCTCCCTGTAAAATTAAAAAAACAAACGTGCTTAAAATGGATTAATCCATACGTTAAGGACATGCACAATGTTTTACTCTGCGACGAAGAAAAGCATACCTTTTGGTCAACCATCCTCCTAGTGGCATGTGGACAACCATCACCACCCTTGATCCCACACGACGTCTGTTATGATTGAGAAATTATTTTCAATGGCAACAAATTCCTTTGAAAGTGCACAAATGTCCTGAAATCAACGGAGCATGTATTCAGTACCTTCTGGCCACCACGAACGACAGTCCAGTCAAATAGGCCCGAACGACGCGGAGCAGCCACCTCACCGACCACAACCAGCCTGGGTGGGGGACGTCTCGCCGCCGGGGGGAAGCCATCCCAAGGGGGGGAGGAGCCATCACCACAGGAGCTGGAGATTTATAATAATAACAATAATAATGAATTTAATTCATAACGCACTTTTCATTAATGAAAATCTCAAAGTGCAACAGAATTTAAACGTCAATAAAACAAGTAAAATCAATAACAGTATCAACTAAGATCAAAGGTAGAATCATGAGGAGGCAGAGTATGCTCGGTTGAAAAGAAAGGTCTTCAAGCCGTTCTTATGCCCCTTTTCCACCGGTCGGCTCGGGTCGGATGTTACGTCATATGTGCGTCGCAGAGACCCCCTTTCATCCTTCCCCACCGGATATTCCGTGCTGCGCCGCGCCAGATTTCTTGAGATTTTTGGGCTGGTTTCAGAGGGGTGCCGAGGCGAGCTCACCCGCTCCGGAAGGAGGAAGGAGGAGACTCGAGCTGTTTTCACGGAAGCGAGGGAAGCGATCACGGCAGGACTTTACATGATAAACACGGTAAAAACAATTATTTGTTTTTAAATTTATAGCAAAGATGGGTCTTCAGCTGAACGTGTCCTTAATAAAATCACGTATTGCTCAAAACTGCAGGATTTTAAAAAGTAGGTTCGCCACGAGCAACGCGCGCGTGCGGCTTTATGTCTTTAAAATGTAGCTCAATGAACAGATATAAAATATATTTCATAGCTGACTTTATAGTACGAGGGCTCCTGAGCTCAACCACGCTTTAATATTGTCACGTAGTGGTCAAATCTGCTGCATTTAAAGTAGGTTCGCTTTGACTTCTTCCAAACCTGTGCTTGCACAACGAAAATAAATTATAAAAATTCGAATTTTATTTCAAATAACTCCAACAGGATACATTTAGTATATGAACATGTTGTGATCACACTATATTTTTTTGAAAAATATCAGCTATGTGGTTTTTGATATAATTGATGATATGTGATACAAAGTACAAGGGAGAAAAATAATGGAGGTAGCTTGACACATTTATGTCTATAAAACATTGAATTTTATTTCAAATAACTCCAACAGGATACATTTAGTATATGAACATGTTGTGATCACACTATATTTTTTTGAAAAATATCAGCTATGTGGTTTTTGATATAATTGATGATATGTGATACAAAGTACAAGGGAGAAAAATAATGGAGGTAGCTTGACACATTTATGTCTATAAAACATTGAATTTTATTTCAAATAACTCCAACAGGATAAAGTCAGTATATGAACATGTTGTGATCACACTGTGTTGTTTAAAAAAAAAAAACAGTTTCTGGACTAAATTAATCACATTTTTCTTTTACAGTCAACAGAAGAAAATCACCAGAATTCAACAACCTGTGTCATCTTCTGGAGGAAGACGTGAGACACCAGATGGAAATTTGTTACTTCTGTTTGTCACTTCAAACTTTTCCTATTAAACGTTATATTTTCTTAAGTGGTGTCCTCGAACATTCAATTTCCTAAACTTATTTTATAATGTGAAGTGTGTATTGTGTTTAAATCCATACTGGAAGTTAAGAGAACTTTCCATTTGCATTTGACCTTTAAAGAATCATAAGATAAAGATTATTAGAATCTGCTCAACTGTTATTACGTTATAAATTATTTGGTTCTAGGATGAAGTCATACAAAAAAAGTCAAAAATTAAAAGTGGCCAAAGTCCTTTGGACAGTTTAAAGTTAAAGAATTCACAGACCATCCATCTACCATCTACCCATCTACCACCCAGCAGCAACTTTACCAGGGAAACTCTGGCAGTTTCAAAGATCACAGTGTGATGTTTTAAATCAACTTTATTTATAAAGCACATTTTAAAAACCACAGGGTCAACCAAAGTGCTGTACAATAACATAAAAGACAAGTTAATTAAAAACTATAAAAAGCATACAAAAATAAATACATATACCAGTCTTACTGCAGGTGTGTTAACATGCCATAAAAGATAAGATCACGTGTTAAAAGCCAAGGAATAAATGTGTGTTTTTAAATAAGATTTAAAAAGTTTTGAGGACTGTCAGCAGCAACTGCTCAGCTAATCTGAGAACGGGGAGGGCAGGAAGGTTGAAGCAGCTCAGACAAATATGGTTTCACTAGCAAGGACCACGCCACAAGATATAAGTTTAAAGATTTATTGATTGAAGTAAAAAGGGGGGGAGGAGGGGAAGGGTGAGGGCAGGGGTAAGGGAAGGGGTGAGTGGTAGGCAGGAGAGAAGGGATGAAGGGATGAAGGGGTGAAGAGATGAGTGAGGTGGGTGAGATCCGCCGAGGAGGATGCTGATGGGCTTAGGAAGTGAAGACTCGAGTGGGGATATGTCTTCGGGAAGCTGATCATCTTAACGTTTCCCGGCCCGCGTATGATCCCCCGGCGATACCTGTAACAATAAGAAACAAGAAAGGGGTTAATTCGACACATAAGGGCAAATACGATGAAGGGTAAGGGTGGGTGGGATTGACGAAACGCAACAGACAGAACGGCTCGCAAGCGAGGAATATATAGGCTACTTGGATAATTGAAGGTGTGGTTTGAGGCGTGGTCCTGCTCCTGAACCTAAGTTAACACATTAACTCCATTTCACTAGCAAGGACCACGCCACAAGATATAAGTTTAAAGATTTATTGATTGAAGTAAAAAGGGGGGGAGGAGGGGAAGGGTGAGGGCAGGGGTAAGGGAAGGGGTGAGTGGTAGGCAGGAGAGAAGGGATGAAGGGATGAAGGGGTGAAGAGATGAGTGAGGTGGGTGAGATCCGCCGAGGAGGATGCTGATGGGCTTAGGAAGTGAAGACTCGAGTGGGGATATGTCTTCGGGAAGCTGATCATCTTAACGTTTCCCGGCCCGCGTATGATCCCCAAAAGAGTCTGGTAAATTGGACTGAACTAAGGAGAGAGTGGGCTTGAAACAAGTCGTTAACGGATATTTTGAATATATGAACGATAGGCTAGTGAAGACCAGCTACCTAGGAACTGAATGGTTTGATCCGAGATACCTTGACTAGAAGTGGATGAGGCTGCGCCGATGCGGAACGATGGGTTGAGTAGTGATATAGGCTGATTAATACCAGCTACCTAGGATCTGAATGGTTTGATCCGAGATACCTTGACTAGAAGCGGATGAGGTTGCGCTGATGCGGAACGAATGGGTTGAGTAGCGATATGCCTGATTTTAACGGGACTTAGCGAAGATGACGGGAGAACCAAAGAGAATTGCTGGATTTCCTTACTCTGAAATGAAGAGTTGATCGTGAGGAGAAGCATTAGCTGCATGTCGGGACTGAACATACTTATAAATAATTTCGTATGGGCTAGGGAAAGAATTAAGGCGAAACGAGTATATGGGATGAGAAACTGCGAATTGATTGGTCTTGCTTGCAATATGTACAAGCTAATGTGCTTTGTTACTATGGACCATACGCGTCTGAAATAAAGTTTTTGATTGATTGATTGATTGATTGCTTCTTCGCAGAGTGAAATTCAGTGTGTAGTGACTGTGACAGGAAATGTCAGACAGGCAGGGGCAAAAGAGGTTGGAGCGAAGTCGAAACACGGAGGAAGCCAAAAAGGCTAAGAGGAACATGGTTTCTACAGTTCGGTCTATGAAATTTGAAAAGAATAACCTGAACACAGAGTGTTCATACATCTACTAAGGAGATCGGATGTTAGTGGGAGATGCTGAGTGATGCAGTTCAAATCTTGCTTTTACATCCTTTAATGAGCATGTTAACGTGACAATGTGAAATGGAGGGGCAGGTTATGCCTTCTGAGATCCTGAAGAAGAAGTTTATGCCAAGTTGAGCATGTTAACGTGACAATGTGAAATGGAGGGGCAGTTGAAGCCTGCCGAGATCCTGAAGAAGAAGTTTATGCCGAGTTGAGCATGTTAACGTGACAATGTGAAATGGAGGGGCAGTTGAAGCCTGCCGAGATCCTGAAGAAGAAGTTCATGCCAGCTAGGTGGGACCGGACGGTGGAAGTACGAATGTTGAGGGCTAAGAGGGAGTAAGTAATGAAGAGGCAGATGGAAGTTGCGTCGAAAGACTGAAAGGGGAGGATGTAGGCTGCGTGAAAAGAATTAAATCGATTCCTGTCTGTCAGGTAGACTAAAAGGGTGTGAGGGGCTAATTTGCGGAGAATTAGGTCTTGAGAAGAGAGGTGAAGATCTGATAACTGAGGATGTAGTTGAATTGGTCGAGGAATAGGGAGGAACCGGCGCAGGATGCGACTCTAAATGTTTCTACGACTGGCACGATACCAGAATAGATTAGGATAGCCCTTTTTGCCCTTTCGTGGCCCCAAAAGAGCAGAGATGACGATGGGACAGAGTCCGAAAAGTGCAGAAGAAGGACTGCACGAGACGCACAGGAAGGAGTCGAATACGGGCGGCCACACGTCGACGAACCACCCACCGCCGCAGTAGCTGCCGAAACGACGGAAGGAACCGCATCGGTGAAAAGCAGAATGACCTCGGGGAAAGTAAGAAAAAACGTTAAAGAAGAAAGGTTGTACCAGGATGAGAGAAAATGGCGCCACAGGCGCAGTTCCATATTGCATAAGTGGTCGACGACGAGAGAACCGCGAAGAGAAAAGACGCCAGCTAATTCAGAAAAGAGATGGGATAGAAAGGATCAACCCTGCGGAATGATACGGACGGCGTAGGACAGACGCCCGAGAAGAGAAAGCATCCACAGCGCGGAAAACTGGTCAGACAGATTCAAGGCAACGCAATTTAATGCCAGACGAAATGAGCAGAAAACGGGCAGCACATTGATACAGCTGCGGCAGACGGGAGAGCACCGTGATGACGATGATGATGATGACGGTCAACACCGTGCAACAGCCGCGGCAGCAGTAAGCACAGCGAAGATGAGAACAGAGAAGAAGGACGATGCACAGCACCTTGCAACAGCCGAGGCGGCGCGAAAGAGTAACGAAGATGACGAACGGACGAGGGACGAGGGGCCGCAGGGAAGGGAGGGATGATGGGACGAAGGGAGGAGGGACGAGGGGCTGCAGGGAAGGGGGGATGAAGGGACGAAGGGAGGAGGGAAGAAAGAACGAGGGACGAAGGAGGGGAATAGGGGTGAAAGGAAAGGTGCGAACGGAGGTCGCCAAAGGAGAGTGCAGAAGGGCATGCGATACGAAGACCCCAGCACGGGGAGCCATCGAGAAAGGAGGCACGGGAAGAGCGGAACAAGCAGAGCAGCTTGGGAAGCCCCGATAAAGAGGTTGCGGGCACAGATGACGAACGGACGAGGGACGAAGGGCTGCAGGGAAGGGGGGGATGAAGGGACGAAGGGAAGAGGGAAGGAAGTACGAGGGGGATGAAGGAGGGGAACAGGGGCGAACGGAGGTCGCCAAAGGAGAGTGCAGAAGGGCAAGCGATACGGAGACCCCAGCACGGGGAGCTAACGAGAAAGGAGGCTCGGGAAGAGCGCAACAGGTAGAGCAGCAGGGGAAGCCCCGACAAGAGGTCGCGGGCACAGGCGGTAACGCGATCCGGCCCCCACCGGGGGGGAGCTGATGCCATGACAGAAGGCCAGCGGACGGCCGGAGCAGGCGTCAGAGGTTAAGCCGTGAGCGGTTGAAAAGAAGCTGAAACCAGAATGAAACGAATGGAAGAAGGGGAGGGATCACGCGAAGCCAGCGAAGGCAGGGACCGAGAGACAAAGGAAAAAGCTGAGAAAGTCCAGATAGAGAGGAAGCGGGTACAGGCTGCAACGCGACCTGGCACCCACTGGGGTGAGCAGTCGGCATGACAGAAGGGCCAGCGGTCGCCAGGAGCAGACGACTGAGCTCAGGTCTCGAGAGGTTGAAAAGGAGCTGACACCAGATCGAAATGAATGAAAGAAGGGAGTGTCGTGGTGGGATGGGCGGCGATTATGTGAAGCCAGCGAAGGCTGCGACAGAGAGATAACGGAAAAAGCCGAGAAAGTACTGATAAGAGGATGAGGGTACAGGCTGTAACGTGACCTGGCCCCCACTGGGGGGAGCTGATGACGAGACAAAAGGACCTGCGGTCGCCTGGAGCAGCAGTCCGAGCAGAAGCCGTGAGCGGCTTAAAAGAAGCTGAAACCAGATTGAAATGAATGGAAGAAGTGAGTGTAGATTGTGGGATGGGAGGCAATGATGGGAAGCCAGTGGAGGCTGGGACCGAGATACAGTGGAAAAAACTGAAAAAGGTCTGAGGAAGAGGCTGCGGGTACAGGCGTAACGGGACCTGGCTCCCACAGGGGGGAGCCGCCGACATGACAAAAGGACCTGTAAACGCCCGGAGCAACTGCCTGAGCAGAAGCCGTGAGCGGCGTAAAAGAAGCTGAAACCAGATTGAAATGAAAGGAAGAAGGGAGTTTGATGGAGGGATGGGCGGTGACATTGTGAAGCCCGCGAAGGCTGGGACCGAAAGAAAAAGCTGGGGAAGTACAGACGGTGCCAGCGAACCAGTTACAACCACTCCTGTCAGCACTTTGATGGTAGAGCCAAGAAAGCTTAAGTACAAATGGAAAGCCTATTTAAATAAGTCTAATAGAATAATTCAACTGGTGACCGACTGTAAATAAAGTGCAGGGAAATACTCACCTGGGCACTGGAGACATCGAAACGGTAGCCACCTGAACAGTTAGATACTTTTACTATTAAGTCTATAATCCATCCAATCATTTGAGCTAACACACAAGGGAAATGGACTGTCTGTAAGAAAGCCACCTACTGTAACCATAAAGAGGTGGCGGGTACGGGCTGTAATGTGACCTGGCTCCCACTGGGGGGAGCTGTCGCCACAACGAAAATTCTGCGGTGGATGACGGAATGACGTCACGGGAGACGTAGGAAGCGGAAGCGGAAGCCGGAACACAAGACGTGGCCGCGGGTAGTTCAGATGACGGCGAAGTTGTTGTCTGCGGAGGGCGAAAAGAGATGAAAGAGTCTGAAGATAATGTCCGAACGGCTGAAAGGGACACCATTTAATCGGAGAGAGCACGTAAGGCTGGCGACGGTCCAGGGCTTGAAAAGCTTTCGTGCTGGATGACGCAGGAAGCGGAACGCTGAGAAGCGGACGTACTGAGAGCTGGAGAGTGACGCCGAGGACCGAGGGAACGAGCATGTAGACGGACGCTACGAACTGGTCGACGACCGGAATAGATGCGGGTGGCAGAATGACCTTGGATGGGTGAGAAACTGGAGATGAAACAGCGTGAGACCGAATATGAGGACTGAAATACTTATCAAAGTTGGATGGAGCATGGAGCCCGACAGGAAACAGAAGGAGGGGACCCGTCGACGGTGGATGGAACGTCAAAGAGATCCTCCGAATCAGAGAGGTGGAGGTTGAACGCTGAAGCTTCGTCCTTGGTGAGTAGAAGCGCTGATTGACGAAACGCAACAGACAGAACGGCTCGCAAGCGAGGAATATATAGGCTACTTGGATAATTGAAGGTGTGGTTTGAGGCGTGGTCCTGCTCCTGAACCTAAGTTAACACATTAACTCCATTTTGCAACTTTATCAAGCACCTTGTGCATAACTAAATAATAAAATATGCTTTAATACATCTTTATTGTAAAAATACTAAATTGGAAAATACATGGGTTTAAAGAAGGCAACAAGGTAGGATTATGAATTGGGTTTAAAGATTACAGCTCATGAGGTACTCATTATAGCATGACATCTCTTTCACAACATTCTGTCAAAGCCTTTATTGTGTTCTTCTTCTAGTGGTGGCTAGTACTGTAGTAAATAGCTTGAGGGAACACTACTGCCACCATGTGGTAAGACGAGTAGGATTCTGGACCCCGCCCACAGAAGGGGTACAAAAAAGCTGTGGAAACAGAACATAGATGTGACCCGACCCGAACTGAGCCGATCCAACCCGAGCCGAGCCGAGCCGAGCGGTGGAAAAGAGGCTAAAGTGAGCTGGCTAACTAGCTTGCTGTATGGTGGCCTACACAACCAAAATTCTACCCTACATAATTATCAAAAAACACATACATTTGGAGCCATAAGCCATAATGAAGGGAAAAAATGGTTAATTTCCTATTTGGAGTTGGTGACACCGTCCACCCGTCCACCTCCGTCCACCTCTGTCCATCCAATATTTGTTTACGACGTAAAACCGCAGTCAGCTCGGTCCATCTGCCGTATTCCGTTGTAACACCGCCGTCAACCTCTGTCCAGAGCGTTTACAGTAAGGTCTCTCCGCCTGTGCTTGTCCACTGCTTTGCTGGCTCTGCCGTGAAACTCTGTCAAGAGCGGGTCTCCCTGTGTTTTTCCGCTGCTTTTCTGCTGTCAAGCTACTGCTTCTGCCGTCAAAACCGGAAGGAACCGGAACTCGGCTTTAAAAAAAATATATATATATATATATATATTTTTTTTTATGGGAGATGCGTGACGTAACC
>JBBPBX010002054.1:16300-40267 GCA_038048925.1 Garcialebias charrua | reverse complement strand
GGTTATATAAGCGAAAAGTGAAGTGACGTCAAAAAGTGATACAAGTTTTTGTACATTTGACACAAAATGATACGAGTACTGCCATCAAAGGACATAGAGGAGACAAAATACTTCTGATACTTCATGGCTAAACACAGGAGAGTGAGATCTTTAGGACAATATTCTGCTCCTCTGAGGAGAAATGAAAGTCAGTTGAAGTGATACAAAATATTTGTGATTTGTGACAGAGGGATGACAGCACGGGTAAAATGATGGTAGTGAAGAGGCGGGGTACATCCTGGACAGGCCTCAAGTCCATCACAGGGACACATAGAGACAAATGAGACACTCTCTCACTCACACCTAGAGACGATTTAGAGTTACCAATCAGCCTGACATGCATATTTTTTTGGTCTGTGGGAGGAAACCGGAGCACCTGGAGAAAACCCACGCATGCACGGAGAGAACATGCAAACTCCACCCAGAAAGGCCCCCGGCTGGGATTTCATCTGGCAGCCTTCTTAATGAGAGGCAACAGCCCTACCAACTGAGCCACAGTGCTGCAGTTGACAATAATAAAGGGGGGAGGAAAAAAAAATATATATATGAATATGAATATGCATCAAGGTTTGTTTTGTTGTACATACAGTTTACAACAGTAAAACCTGAACCCTTCCAAACAATGTGTGCTTGCTTGTGTCAGTGCAACGACAAACGTCTGTGGCTGAAATGTGTCGAAGCTTGACAGACATGATGACATGAAGAAGAGGTGGGATTCCAACTCTTCATGCAACCTTTAAAAAACGTGATTCAGGCATCACATCACAGGAAAAGGAGCAGCACCAGCAGCAACATTTACATTAAGTTAACTTGGCTACTCTTGTCTTTGTAAGTAGTTTGCATACTTTGTATTTTGAAATATAGTGCTTGGTGTATTTGTCATGTCTTATTTCAAAACAAATTATTTACATTGTGGTACTTTCCTGATTTTTTTTTTTAGATGGGAATGGCTGCAATAAATTTCACCGTGGACTCCACAGTAACCTCTTCGAACCAGAGCAGCTGTGATGTGTTTGTGTACCAAAGAGCTGCAGTGGTCCTCTTCCCTATTTTCTACTCTGTGGTTTTCATCATCAGTGTTTGCAGCAACAGCTTGGTTCTCTGTGTCATCTGCCAGAGGAAGCAAAAGTTCAACTCCACATCAATTTATTTGGTCAACCTCGCGCTGTCTGACGCTCTGTTCACGCTGGCACTGCCTGGCAGAATTACGTACTACATCCGTCACTTTGACTGGCCCTTCGGTGACCTTCTGTGCAGACTGACCACACTTCTCTTCTTTGCAAATACGTATGCAGGTAATTAGAACACACGTTGTTTTCTTTCAAACTTTTGAATGTAACAAAATAAAACATGATTTTGGATATGTGCAGAGGATTGTTAGAAATGTAGCTGCCGGGCAAACGACAACGAAATAGACCAAAGAGGAGGAATATGGAGAAATATTCAAAATTCTTATTCAAAATTCTTTGTATTAAAAAGAAAGCATCTTTACTCTTTGCAATGAAATAAAAACTATGGCAATATAAAAGTCATATTAGCATGAGCTAATAAATGGAACATGTGTTTAAAATATCTTGAACATTTGTCTTGTTTCCAACAGGTATTGGCTTCATGACCTGCATCAGCTTGGACAGGTACCTGGCCATGGTGCACCCACACCGGCTGCAGTGTTTGCGCAGTGTAAAAGTTGTCCGTAGGGTCTGCTGCCTGGTCTGGGCTCTGGTGTTTTTGGAGACAGCTCCTCTGTTGCTCCGCAGCATGCTTCACTTGCATGAGGGCAAACGTACCTGCATGGAGTACTTCAACTTCGAGGGATCACGCTTCACCCCGTATCTCCTGATTTTGGCCTGCGTTGTCTCGTTCTGCTGTCCCCTGACCGTCATTATGGGCTGCTACGCCAAGATCAACCTGAAACTGCGAGACACAGCCAAGAAGAACTCCATGACAGGCCGGTCGAGACGAAACCACAGGGCCAACACTATTATTCATCTCATCCTTCTCACCTTTATCGTCTGTTTCAGCCCCTACCACCTCAACATAATGCAGTTCATGTGCAGAAAAATAAACCACCAGCCAACATGTGATGAACTGAGAACTTTCAAGATGTCCTCGCAGGTAAGAGCAGTAGTTTTAGTTCAATGTATACACGCCTCATCTGAGTTCTAATATCTCACTCTCATAATCTGCCCTCCAGATTACAGTCTTGCTAATGAATTTCAATTGCTGCCTGGATCCCGTCATCTACTTCTTCGCCATAAAGACATATAAGAAGCGGGTGATGAGCATGTTTAAAGATTATCTCTCTACATCTGGTGCCTCCTCCAAAGCGGCAGCTGAAAATAGCAGTAGTAACACCTGATCCAAACCACAGCCACTGTAAGACAGAAAATCTAGTTTAACTTGTTGACGTCAAATATGATGGTTTCTTTGCTTTTATGTTGAGGCTATTCATGGAAATGATTTATGAATCTTTGATGCACAATGCCAGTCATCTCTATGAAACATTTACTTTAGTTCAATATTATATTTAGAACAAGATATTTAAACTGCATGCATTTTTGGAGTATTATAGCCTCTTTGACTTGCTTTACTGTTAAAAATATTAATAATAATGACAATAATAATATGTGTACTTTGTAATAATGTCAAACTATGATGTCAACAGTAACTTTGTGTACTTAGGGGTTTTTATACTGTATGTTAAACAATTGGTGCTAGGTGGAAGAAAAAATGTCTTTACCTACACCAATCAGCTAAAAATAATTTAAACCTTGCATCATTTGTATGTGAAGTGAAAGCCACTGTGACACCAAGTTTTAATGTGCACTCTACTGCAGTTCGTTACTATATCACATTGCAGAATGTTAAGAAAGACAAAATGAGAATATGTCACATTTTTTTTTCCTGAACCTATCTGACTCGTGTAGAAGTATGAAGATAAAAATCACCACATCCTCACCCACCTTTCCTGCTCCCCCCTCACCAGGCCTCATTCCTGCTGTGTTCCACATCTTGCGGTTGTGCTTTGGTGTGTGTGTGTGTGTGCATGTGTATGTGTGCATGTGTGTGTGTGCGTAAGTTTGGTGTGTGTGTGTGTGTGCATGTGTATGTGTGCATGTGTGTGTGTGCGTAAGGCTTTACAAATGTAGGCAGGTGCACTTTCTGTTTCAAGTTGGCCCCAGGTTTAAACTTAACCTTTAGCATTTCCTGAGTTTTTGGAAGAGCAACCCATTAAAAGTTGGCACAAAACATTTTATATGAATTGTGCAACAAGGAAAGATTAAATCGCTTTTCAAAAGTTGCTGTGTTGTTGTGCCGTTATTGTGCAATCTGTTCGTTTGTCAAAACACATAAATTCATTCAACCTTTATTTAGACAGATAAGTCACATTGAGCCTCGAAGACTCATTTACAAGTGAGATCTGCTTAGACAGACAAAAAGTAATGAAACTAGACACAAAGGATGCAAATATAATAAACAATTTTAAACATCAGTTTCTGAAAGATTCGAAACCCGAAATGATCCTAAACAAAGGTGTAACACTGAGAAAAAAATATTAAGATAAACCATTAGAGTCTGCTATTAATACACATACTACCTGCCCTAAACTCTGTTGTCCACCTCACTGAACCATCACCTCTGGAAGCCTCGACTGAGCTGTGCGAGAACTTCCTACATTTCTTTTTAGATAAAATTGCAACCACCTGGGTTCTAATTTCTCCTCCAACTCATGATCCATCCATCTCACCTCAATCTGTAATCCTATTTGACCACTTCGAACCAGTCTCTCTGTCCTCTCTAGAGCAGGTCATGTGCAGCCTGAAACCGTCTGGCTCCCCCTTTGATGTGATCCCCCCTCGGCTCCTAAAGGAGGCTTTTCCCACTCTAGGTCCCTCCGTTCTCTCTATTGTAAATAGCAGTCTATCCTCTGGTGTGGTGTCAAAATCATTAAAACATGCTGCTGTTCAACCTCTCCTGAAAAAACCAAACCTTGACTCTTCAGTATTATCTCAGGCCTGTCTCCAGACTCCCATTTGTATCTAAACTTCTAGAGAAAATAGTTGAGTCCCAGTTGAAGTACTTCCTGGAGGATCACGTTATCCTTGAGCTATTCCAATCTGGCTTCAAATCTCTACACAGCACTGAAACTGCCCTACTGAAGGTTTTTAACAACATCTTCCTATCCACAGTCAGACACTGGACTCTGTGCTGCTTGTCCTATTGGACCTCACATCCGCTTTCGACACCATCGACCATGAGACCCTCATTGCTAGGTTGGAGCAGTGGGTGGGCATCTCAGATCAGCCCTAAACTGGTTCAGATCCTACCTCTCTGACAGGTCTTTTTGTGTGTCCATCAATGATTTTACTTCTGCAGTGGCGGCTCTTAAATGGGGGGTTCCGCAGGGGTCCATCCTGGGTCCTCTCTTATTCTCCTTATACCTGCTGCCACTTGGTGCTATTTTCCGGAAACACAACATACCCTTCCACTTCTACGCCGATGACTGTCAAATTTACTTCCCCCTAAGACACAATGGTACATGCTCTATTCAACCTCTGCTCGACTGCCTGGCTGACATCAGGGACTGGATGGCTTTAAATTTCTTAAGTTTCAATGATAAGAAGTCTGAAGCCATATTGTTCCTTCCCAATGATACAATCTCGAACCACTGCATGGACCCTTTTGCTCTACCCCTGTCTGAAAAAAAAAGTCACAAATCTGGGAGTGATAATGGATCCTTCCATGAAACTCGACAGTCATGTAAATATGATTGTTAAATCCTGTTTTTTCCAGCTGAGGCGACTGTCTAAGCTGAAGCCCATATTATCAAAAAATAACCTGGAGACAGTAATTCATGCATTTATTACATCTAGGCTTGATTACTGCAATTCACTTCTGCTTGGTATCAGTCAGATCACCATTGCACGACTACAACTGGTTCAGAACGCAGCAGCCCGATTTTTAACCAGTACATGCAAAAGAGAGCACATTACACCAGTCTTGGCCTCCCTGTACTGGCTACCGGTTCATCTTCGAATCCAGTTCAAAATTCTCATGTATGTCTACAAATCACTGAACAGTCTCGCCCTTGCCTATCTCTCGGATTTGATACACCCATATGTCCCGCCACGTGCTTTGAGGTCAGAGGACCGGGTACTTTTAAGAGTTCCAGGGACTCGTCTTAAGCACAGAGGTGACAGGGCCTTCTCTGTAACAGGTCCAAGACTTTGGAACGAGTTACCTCAGCTTGTCAGACAGGCCCCCTCCCTCTCGGTTTTCAAATCCCGTTTAAAGACTCACTACTATTCTGTTGCTTTCAACACCAGCTGATTTGTATTTGGTCGTTTTATTTATGATCTGCAATGTTTTTATGTATTTTGTTTTGTACTTCATTGTGTGTGTTGCCTGTTGTTTGTTTGTTTGTTTGTTTGTTTGTTTGTTTGTTTGTTCAGCACTTTGGTTGGGCCTTGTTCCTGTTTAAAGTGCTTTATAAATAAAATTGTATGGTATGGTATGGTATGGTATACTAGGTTTAATATTATGGTAGGCATTAAACTTTTCATTTCTCCCAGCATTTATAAATAAAATGCTTCTCACGTTCTCTGTAATGCTAAAAATTACAGCCATGTTTCAAGGAGACCGTTGCTTTGATTTTAGTAGGCCAAGATGTTAAGCAAACATTAATTATTATTATTTTTTCTCTCAAACATTGTTCCTCTCCAACAAGGATGTGAACATCATTCCTGACAGAAGCCATTTTCGCACTGCACGGCCCTCAACGGCCCGCCCTGCCCCGCCTTCTAACCCGGGTTTGTATGGTTTGCATTTGCCTTTTTGGGCCGGCGTCAGCTCTCGTTTTGGAACCCGCTCGACACAGGTTCTTATCGGGCCGAGCTCCCGGGCCCAGTTTGAAGTCATGTACTGCTCACATTTGATTCGTTGTTTGCAGCAGGGGCGAGACTCGTTCTAACAACAACCTCAGCGCGAGCTGAATTTCATTAATATTTAACTACAGAAACCCCTAAAAAAATTGTTAGTTGAATTAATGTTTCTGAGTTAAATTTTTGTTAATAACTGATTTCAAATTAGCTTATGTTAGAATGTAAATAACACGAAGTGCGCACCCATAAAGAGCATTTCCGCCTTTCAGCGCGAGCTGAATGTCATTAAAATATAACTTATATTCTCTAACTCTTGCGCGCAGCCAGAAAAATGAAAAAAAAAAAAAAAGTAGTTTGTGTTAACCAAACAAACTCCTTCTTTTTTTATCCAATAAAAGACAAATGTAAAATAACTTGTACCAGGTGAGATTCGAACCCGTACGAGTCAAGATAAAATGTAGAGTGGAAAGCCGAGCGCACTTCCTCTCAGCCACGGCGGCGTATTGGTTTTTACAGGAGTCCACTTTACCTATAAAGGAATCACCCCTCGTAACATTCTGGCTATGCGTAGGAGTTAGAGATTATTAGTTATATTTTAAAACCCTGGCTGCGCGCAAGAGTTAGAGAATCTGTTATATTTTAATGACATTCAGCTCGCGCTGAAAGGCGGAAATGCTCTTTATGGGTGCGCGCTTCGTGTTTTTTACGTTCTAACATAAGCTGATTTGTAATCAGTTATTAACAAAAATTTAACTCAGAAACACTAATATATATATATTCAGCTAACAAATATTTTTTAGCAGCGGGTCCTCTCTTAAAACACTTTAAGCGCGTACACAAGAACACTCCACCCACGTCAAGAGAACACCCCACCCACTTCAAGAGAACGCCCCACCCACTTCAAGGCGGCTCTCCACACAATGCGTAATGAGCGGGGGCGGGCCAGACCGGGCTCTGGGCCAACCAGGGACGAGCCGGGTTGGGGAGGGCCGTGCAGTGCGAAAACGGCTACAGAGACCTCTGGTCTGAAGATGAGTGTGGAGCAGTGTGCATATCCTTACTGGGCCTTCCTGAAAGCAGATAAGAAACCCAAACAGGACTCCAGACAGCCATCAGTTGAAAAGGAAGACCAATGAAACATAAAAATATTTTAATAAAAGACAAACTACAGTATAAACATAAAAAAATAAGTGTTGCTAATGATTTTTAGCACATCTTCTTGGTGTCGACTTTTTTCCTGATGCTACCAGCAGTGCATGTGTACAGTAGTGCATCACAGCAGTACATTTTGGAGATCTGCATGTTCATTTCCACATGCTTTCAGTGTATTTTATACTAAAACTGTTTCTTTGTATTACTGCTTTTTTCATTTTGTTTGCCCTCACATTACCTGACACTGCATGCTTATTTGCATTGAGGCTTATGTATTGCTAGTCAGATCTTTACTATCCATAACACAACTCCCTTTCTGAAGAACTCCATAATCTCCTCTTCAAAAGTGATGCTGAACAAATCCTGCCACAGAGCTGGTTGGTTACTGACTCATGTCCTCACACTGATTCAGGACTCACGAGTCTGAGGTCTAAAGGCTCACCCATAGCTCTGCGTATGGCCGTACACAGCTGTACGCACGTACTATCAGGCACAAGCGTAGCCCCGCAGGGCATGTACGCGCAAAGCTCAAATTTTACAACCGCGTACGCAAGCGCGTTGTCGCACAATAAAACTGCCCGGCGCCGGACTGTTTTGTATGCGACACAAATGTATTAAATTCCCCTTCTTCATCCCTGATCTGGCCTTTTCTTTTGTTTGTTTTGCCAAAAGGCAAGTGACCGCTTCCTCCTCCGTTGACTCCATGACTGAAATGATGAGAAATGAACAAATTTGTCACGAGCGAATTAAACTCGGGTCCAGCGTGGCTGCGGGAGGTTCTGCAGATTTCCTGGTGTGCTGGTCTGATGTGTGGGCTGCAGGACCAGCGCTCCCTGTTTTTTTTTTTTTTTTTACTTTTTATTAACATATAAACACAGAACACTGCTGCGGCTGCAGCTGCCAGCTCGCGCCTTTTTTTCCCCACCCGACCTGTCAATCAATTCAGTAGGCGTGTCAGCAAATGACCAATCAGCTACCTCAATTTGTCCCGTAGGTAAACTCTCTGCGCTGCAGCTGCTCAAATGACATCAAGAATTTAGTGCGAAAACGCAAGAATGTACGCGAGAACGAACGCTGGGCAGTGGGGGTGAACTGTCTGTGTACAGCACTTGCGTACGGACACGCGTATGGCAGTACGCAGCTGTACGCACGTACTGTACTACGCAGAGACACAAGCGTAGCCCCGCAGGGCATGTACGCGCAAAGCTCAAATTTTACGACCGCGTACGCAAACGCGCTGACGCACGATAAACTGCCCGGCACCGGACTGTATTGTATGTGACACAAATGTATTAAATTCCCCGTCTTCATCCCTGATCTGGCCTTTTCTTTTGTTTTTGTTTTTTGCCAAAAAGTAAGTGATCGCTTCCTCCTCCGTTGACTCCATGACTGAAATGATGAGAAATGAACAAATTTGTCACAAGCGAATTAAACTCAGGTCCACCGTGGCTGCGGGAGGGTCTGGAGATTTCCTGGTGGCTAGTCTGATGTGTGGGCTGCAGGACTAGCGCTCCCTGTTTAAAAAAATAATAAAAAATTAGAACTTTTTATTAACATATAAACACAGAACACCGCTACGGCTGGAGCTGCCAGCTCGCACCTTTTTTCCCCCATCCCGACCTGTCAATCATTTTCAGTAGGCGTGTCAGCAAATGACCAATCAGCAACCTGAATTTGTCCCGTAGGTAAACGCTCTGAACTGCAGCTGCTTAAATGACGTTAATAATTTGGTACGAAAATGCAAGAATGTACGCGAGAACGAATGCTGAGCAGTGGGGGTGAACTGTCTGCATACAGCACGCGCGTCCGGACGTGCGTCTGGCCATACGCAGAGCTATGGGTGAGCCTTTAGTTCTTTCAGGTCTTCGGTCAGATTCAGCGGCGGCTCCTGAAATGTCCACCAGGGGGGCTATTTCTCAATAATGAAAAAATAAAAAATAAACCCATGAAGAAGAATCCACCGGAAGTGCTTGTGCAACTGGCAGCTGCGGTGGAAAGCGTGGCTTAACTTTAATAAAATGACCAGTCAGCTCATTGCAGCACTTGCAATAATTTTATATCGTGCAAAGGAGGGTGAAGTAAAAAAGTGTCCCGTTTTTGACGCGCTCCACCAGATTATTTTTGCTTCGTCATCAGGACAGGGTCCGATCCTCAGAAGTCACAGAGTGGTCCGTCTCTATCAGGTAAATAAAACTGTAAACTACGTCTCAAGGTAGGTCAGCTCAAATGCAAACACGATGCTAATGTTAGCTCGTATTTTTTTCTTAGATAAATTACCTGAAATGGCTAATAATGTTAGCCAGAATCCACAGTGTCCAAGAGAAATACATCAGTGCAACTGAATGAAGAGTGCCACAGAACAGTTACAGCATATATTGTGAAAAGGTTGCATCCCCTTTTCAGATAGGGAATCACCAACATTTAGTAAGTAAGTAAGTAAGTAAGTAAGTAAGTAAACTTTATTTATATAGCACCTTTCACAGACAATGACATCACAAAGTGCTTCACAAGCAAAAATAAAAAGAATAAAAAGAAAAAATACATAAAATTTAATTAAAAGCCAGTCTGAATAAATACGTTTTAAGATCTTTTTTAAAAGAGTCGATAGAGTCTGAGCTGCGCAGTGACAGAGGGAGAGCGTTCCAAAGCCTCGGGGCCACCACTTGGAATGCTCTGTCTCCACGTGTTTTAAAATACGTTCTTGGTACCATCAGTAGCATTTGATTTGAAGATCTCAAAGTCCTGGTGGGACGGAGAGGCTTCAAAAGGTCCGATAAATATTTGGGAGCCTGACCATGCAATGCCCTGAAAGTTAAAACCAAAATTTTAAAATGACTCCTGAAATGCACGGGGAGCCAATGCAGGGAGGCCAGAACAGGAGTGATATGGGCTCTTCTATTGGTTCTAGTTAGCAGCCTCGCTGCAGCATTTTGCACAGACTGAAGGCGAGCTAAAGAAGATTTGTTCAGACCCATTAAAAGACTGTTACAGTAATCTAACCGAGACGAAATAAAAGCATGAACAATCATCTCCAGTTCCTTCTGTGATACAATACTTCGTAATTTCGAAATGTTTCTTAGATGATAAAAACAATTTCTAACTAACACTTTACAATGACTGTCCAAAGATAAAGAACTATCAAAGACGACACCCAAATTTCTGATGTTCTTATTTACTGAAAGATTTAAAAACGTAAGATGCTGTTGGATAATTTGTTGGATAATTTAGGTTAGTTAGGCAATAACAACAGAGCTAATAATTGTCCATGCTAAGCTAACGTGACATGTTTGTTTATATGTTTGCAGGAACATGGTGAAAACCATCAACACAAGTACACACCACCTACCATGGACCACTTGTCAAATAAGTTAATCCCACCTTGTTTAAGGTGGAGAAGAGCTGATCTGCTCTTTAAACAGAAGATGGATGATGTGTCTGGGAGCAGATCTAGAGAAAGCTGACTGAGCAGGTGAAATGTCATTCATGCACAACTGTCCTTTTCAGCTATTAAAATCTGAAATCTAAATACTAGTAATGTTCTTTGTGGTGAACAGAGGAAGACTGTGGAGATGATGGGGTCACCATGCAGTCTGAGGAAAGGCCTGAAAATGAGGGAGTGGAGGAGGATAGTGTAAGTGTATGATGAAATCATTTACAGTACATTCTCAATCTTAATAATGATTTAATAATCTCGTTTTACTGATAATACTGATGAACCTGTTGTTTGTTTAGGAACCACCTCCCTGCAATCTGTCCAGAAAGTCTCCACTGGAGGAGCTTTTGGCTGAGGAAGACTCACAGAACATAATGTCACAGCTCCATGTCCATGAAGAGAGGGCTGCAGATGCACCAGGACATTCCACCAGCTGTTCTGTCTGAGGACCTTGCTGCTGGTGGTGGAACCAACACAAGACTTATCCTTTGCTGTCAGATCTTGCATTCTCATATTTGTGTTCAAGCTTCTCCCACACCCAGCTAACATGTTCTTCACTGTAGGAGACACTGTCTGTCCAGAACACTCACAAATACTGCCTGAGAAGCAGATATGATCATTTTCCTCAACAAGAACCATTTCTGATTTTATACTGTACCTGCTGCTAACCTGGACTGGATTGTAAAAGTTGCTCTTTTTTATCCATCCATCCATCCATCCATCCATTCTCTTCCGCTTATCCAAGGTCGGGTCGGGGGGTAGCAGCCTAAGTAAGGAGGCCCAGACTTCCCCATTTCCAGCCACTTGGGCCAGCTCCTCCAGGGGAATCCCAAGGCGTTCCAAGGCCAGCCAAGAAACAGTCCCTCCAGCATGTCATGGGTCTTCCTGTGGGTCTCCTCCCGGTGGGACATGCCCGGAACACCTCACCAGGGAGGCGTCCAAGAGGCATCCTAACCAGATGCCCGAGCCACCTCAACTGGCTCCTCTCAATGTGGAGAAGCAGCAGCTCTACTCTGAGTCCCTCCCGGATGACTGAGCTTCTCACCCTATCTCTAAGGGAGAGTCCAGATACCCTGCAGAGAAAACTCATTTCAGCCACTTGTATCCGAGATCTTGTTCTTTCGGTCACAACTCAAAGCTCATGACCATAGATGAGGGTAGGAACGTAGATCGATCAGTAAATTAAGAGCTTTGCCTTTTGACTCAGCTCTCTCTTAACCATGACAGACAGCATCCGCTTCACTGCTGACACTGCACCTATCCGCCTATCGATCTCACACTCCAGTTTTCCCCAATTCATGAACAAGACCCCGAGATACTTAAACTCCTCCACTTGGGACAGGACCTCCTCCCTGACCCGGAGAGGGCACTCTACCCTTTTCCGGCTCAAGACCATGGCCTTGGATTTGGAGGAACTGATCCTCATCCTGGAAGTATCACACTCGGCTGCAAACCGCTCCAGCAAAAGCTGTAGATCATGACCTGATGAAGCCAATAGGACCACTTCATCTGCAAAAAACCGAGAAGTGATTCTAAGGCCACCAAAATGGATCCCCTAAACACCTTGGTTGCACCTAGAAATTCTGTCCATAAAAGTTATGAACAGAATCGGTGACCAAGGGCAACCTTGGCGGAGTCCAACTCTCATTGGAAACAAGCCTGACTTACTGCCGGCAATGCAGACCAAGCTCTGACACCGGCCCTACAGGGACCTAACAACCCATATCAAGGGGCCTGGTACCCCTTACTTCCAAAGTACCCCCCACAGAACCCCCCGAGGGATGCGGTCGAATGCCTTCTCCAAGTCCACAAAGCACATGTAAACTGGTTGGGCACACTCCCACATACCCTCTAGGTGTCATCTGATACTAGGACCCTGCTAAGGGTGTAGAGCTGACCCAATGTTCCACGACCAGGACGAAAACCACATTGCTCCTCCTGAATCTGAGGTTTGACTATCCGACGGACCCTCCTCTCCAGAACCCCTGAATAGATCTTACATATGGGAGGCTTAAGAGTGTGATCCCCCTATAGTTGGAACACACCCTACGGTCCCCCTTTTTTAATAGGGGAACCACCAGCCCAGTCTGCCAATCCAAAGGAACTGCCCCCGATGTCCACGCGATATTGCAGAGTTGCGTAAGCCAGGACAACCCCACAACATCCAGAGCCCTAAGGAAATCCGGGCGAATCTCATCCACCTCTGGGGGCCCTGCCACCGAGGAACTTTTTAACCACCTCGGTGACCTCAGCACTAGAGATTGGAGAGCCCGACCCAAAGTCCCCAAGCTCCGCTTCCTCAGTGGAAGACGTGCCAGTAGGATTGAGGAGGTCTTTGAAGTATTCCGGCCACCGACTCACAACATCCCGAGTTGAGGTCCGCCACCTCCACTATAAATGGTGTTGGTCGTTTACCGCTTTCCCCCCCTGAGACGCCGGATGGTGGACCAGAATCGCCTCGAAGCCATACGGAAGTCATTCTCCATGGCCTCTCCGAACTCCTCCCACGCCCGAGTTTTTGCCTCAGCAACCACCCGAGCCGCATGCCGTTTGGACTGCCGGTACCTATCAGCTGCTTCCGGGGTCCCACAGGCCAAAAAGGCCCAATAGGACTCCTTCTTCAGCCTGACAGCATCCCTCACCGCCGGTGTCCACCACCGGGTTCGAGGGTTGCCGCCACGAGAGGCACCAACAACCTTGCGGCCACAGCGCCGATAAGCTGCCTCGACAATAGAGGCGCGGAACACGGCCCACTCGGACTCAATGTCCCCCGCCTCCCTCGGAACGTGTTCAAAGCTCTCCCGGAGGTGGGAGTTAAAGCTCCATCTTACGGGAGACTCTGTCAGACATTCCCAGCAGACCCTCACAATACGTTTGTGTCTGCCAGGTCTGACTGGCATCCTCCCCCACCATTGGAGCCAACTCACTACCAGGTAGTGGTCAGTTGACAGCTAAGCCCTTCTCTTCACCCGAGTGTCCAAGACATGCGGCCGCAGATCAGATGAGACGACAACAAAGTCGATCATCGAACTGCGACCTAGGGTGTCCTGGTGCCAAGAGCACATATGGACACCCTTATGCTTGAACATGGTGTTCGTTATGGACAATCCATGACGAGCACAGAAGTCCAATAACAGAACACCACTCGGGTTCAGATCAGGGGGGCCGTTCCTCCCAACCACACCCCTCCAGGTCTCACTGTCATTGCCCACGTGAGCGTTGAAGTCCCCCAGTAGAACAAGGGAGTCCCCAGGAGGCGCACTCTCCAATACCCCCTCCAAGGACTCCAAAAAGGGTGGGTAATCTGAGCTGCCGTTTGGCGCATAGGCACAAACAACAGTCAGAGCCCGTCCCCCCACACGTAGGCGAAGGGAGGCTACCCTCTCGTTCACCGGGGTGAACCCCAACGTACAGGCACCAAGATGGGGGGCAACAAGTATGCCCACTCCTGCTTGGCGCCTCTCACCAGGGGCAACTCCAGAGTGGAAGTGTGTCCAACCCCTCTCAAGGAAACTGGTTCCAGAGCCAGAGCTATGCGTTGAGGTGAGTCAAAACGATGGCCCAGCACAGAAGATCAACATCCTCAGTCCAGGACTCTGCGGTCTACACTCATCTCCAGGCCAGTGGTCACTCTTTCAGGGATGAAGATGTTCACATCCTTGATAGAGAGGAACGATGGTTTGAGAGAGTAGTAAAGGAGGCCATCTTGGTGAAAAGAAACCGTCCATCATTAAAAAGGGGTGGAGGCCTCTGGGTTCAACTGTCCCCCTCTTAAAATGCTGTTATAGAGCTTGGAATCGTGACGTCAGCGGACCGGGATCGCGCAAAGCATCTCGGTAGTTTCGGACACGGACTCGGACGTGACCGGGGTTTGCGTTAGTTGTAGTGTGTTATCCTACGTGAAATACGCTGAAATGGTGACTGCTTGTTGTGTTGTGAACTGTCACAATTGTTCTCACGATCGCAAGGGGAGCCGTATTGTAAATGGAGTCCGTTTTTTCAGCTTTCTGGCATGGAAACAACACAGAGGAACACAGGTTGCTGAGCTAACAGAGACATGGTGACTTGACCTGTTAAATGAACAAACATCTTTCAGGAGTATTTCCAGACACATGTTTGTGTGTTCGAAGCATTTCCACACAGGTAAGATTTAATTAAATAATATTAAACTTATTAACTGCTCATATGTAACACAGGATCGTTCACAAACAGCTATCTGGCTAGCTAGCTAGATCATCTAATCAAGTTCTTTTATCTCTTCTTAGGCAAGCCAGCGTATGAATTCCTAGATTGTGATCCTGACTGGGTACCCTCTTTACATCTCGGGCACACCGAAGTCAAAACGATGGACACTGCCCGATTTGCCCGTCGGACCAAGAGACACCAGTCAACCACAGGGGTCAACACTGCACTTGCCACACCACCAGAGTCATTCATTCATTCAACCTTTATTTACACAGGCTAGCCTCGTTGAGTCATGGGGACTCATTTACAAGAGGGACCTGTCTCACTCACACCCAGGGTCAATTTAGAGTTAGCAATCAGCCTAACATACATGTTTTTGGACTGTGGGAGGAAACCGGAGCACCCGTAGAAAACCCACGCATGCACGGAGAGAACATGCAAACTCCACCCAGAAAGGATCCACATCTGCGTAGCCAGACATCAGAGATGGATGAAACTGCTCCTCCAGGTGTAGCTGCTTGACTGGAGCTATTGCTGCCTTTTAAAATTGTGAATATTTTAAACTTAGCATTATTAAATTAAACAAACTGTGCAATTTCAATCGTGGTGCTGTGTGAATTTGTCCCCAAGCCTCCTCTGCAAACGGGCCAGCGTGCCTTTAAAGGTAACTTATTAAGTTAGACCTTAGGGTCCATGTGGAGAGGGTTATTGTTTGTGTTCGCACCAAATACTCCATACTAAGTGGTAACATACCTGTTAGCATGTTGCTCCCATGTGAAGTTGAGGCCATCATTTTACTGGACAAAATTGTGGCTGTATGCAGTGCTTTGACCAATATGTGCCCCAGTGTTGTTTTAAAAGTATGAATTATTATCTGTCAGAACATTAACTGATGAACTGAACATGAAAATCCGCTCATTCTCAATCAGTTCATCTGGACAGCTGAGAATGAGCGGATTTGATACCTGGACTATTGAGAATGAACTTTCTTGTCTTGAACCACTTTGGACATGTCTGCCTGCCTGGGAGGAGTCGACGAGGGACAGGACAGCCCCCAGAAACCATCTTGGCTACAGCAAACTGGTTGGTCCACTTAAGTTGTTTACTTGGTGGGGTAACTTCAGTGTGCTTGGGACTACTCTGACTGACGAAGCCCTCTGGAGTGAGGGTGAAACGTTTCTACTAAAAAGAAACTGTCCAGATGAACTGATTGAGAATGAGCGGATTTGATACCTGGACGATTGAGAATGAACTTTCTTGTCTTGAACATGAAAATGTTTCTACTTTTGCACAAGTGTTACTTCGATGCTGCATGCTGTAAATAAATGATTGCAGATTAATTCAGTTTGTAGTCTCTTGTAAAATAATGTTGAACATGTCTAAGTTACAGTAACACAACAGGTCAACCGAGCTTAAGATTATCCGTCACCACGAGGGATTTCCATCTTTTTAGCTGTGGCCAGGATGGATTTTCCAGTCCAAACTTTTTTCATGCTTTAACCCATGGGTAAAATGTGTAACATTTGCAGTGTTAACAAGAATAAATACAGTTCAAATACAATAAACACAGAAAATGAAAACTTCTTGCAGATATACCCTGATGCATGCTCAATAATCCAGGTAGAAAAATCTAAAAAAGCTAAGTTGTCTGGTCCTCTGGACATTCAAAAGTTGAATGTCCAGAGGACCAGACTTAGCTTTTTTAGATTCTTGCAGATATATTTCACATTAACAATGTGCTAAAATTACATGTTAAAGGTGCAATTTTATCTGATATATGCACAACAAAGTGAGTTTGAGAAAATGAAAGCATGCTTTGCAACTAATGAGAACTAGGACCACTGAAATATCAAACAAAAATTTTGAGAATAACTTCTGAATCCCGAACCACTGAGCCAGAATAAAAAACAAATTAGCAATAGTACCTTTGCTTATTCATCATCATCAACTTTATTCAACAGACTCGTGGTCCACAAAATTAAACATAACACACACAACACATACAGAAAGAATAAATTTTAATGATTGCATAAAAAACCTGCATAAAGTCAGAAAGCGGTGCTTAGCTGCCACTTCCTCATTCTTCAACGTCTGGGGTCTGCATATAGTTTGTAATAGTCCTCCATCCCAGACAGACAAACAGCCTTGCTATGTTTGTGTAAAATTTCTAGTAAGAGTGACAGGTCTGAAAGTGTGCATGTATGCAGACATAGATTTTATCACTGGCACGAGTACGTATGCCCTCCTTGGTTTTATCTCCTTGTATGCATTTGTCAAGGGCGTTTATCTTTGCCGCACCTGTGGAAAAGTCAATGTTGTAACACACCTCTGCTTGAACCTTGTTGACGTTACTAGGCATCATCCAATATGCTGGTGCATCTGTGACTGTTTTAGTCCCCCGTATCCGCACAGCAGCTTCAATCTTGAACAGTACTGCACCAACATGTGTACAAGACTCTGCAATGCCAGCCATGCATGTGCAGTGTGCACAGTCTACTTGGCTTGTGTGGAACGTAGAATCACCCATGGTTGGAGTGGTGCTTCATTCAGGCGCTGAGAGTGCAGAACCTAGGGTGAAAAAATAGAAAATTTATGCTACAATAATCAACATAAAATTGTAAAATACATTACCTTCACATCACTACTTTTTCCATAGGTTGCAAATACAGTATATTCTAAAAACCTAATAAAACTTAATAATAGCCTATTCTAAAGTAGCAGAAAAGGTATAAATTAATATTACGTCCTTCCATCCATCTGGAGATGGATGGATGAATATGTGGATGGATGGATGGATGAATGTGTGGATGGATGGATGTGTGGATGGATGGATGGATGGATGGATGGATGGATGGATGAATGTGTGGATGGATGGATGGATGTGCAGATGGGTGGGTTAGAACCCATTAACAATTTATAAACCATGTGCACATCTGTTTTGTAAACAAACCTCCTCAACCAAATCATTATCAATTTTGGAACAAGGGCAGATAAAATAATGTTCTTCATGGCAGCTTATCTTTTTAAGGGGTCACTAGAAAAACTCGGGTGATTTACTTTGATCCGTTTTTCTAAAAATTGTCTCAAAACGCATCGACAAAAATTAAAAACCTGTCACAGCAGTTTGAGAAGAAAATGTCAGCAGCAGCTGCGACATGTCAACCTCCCTGTGTGTTCACCTACCTTCGTGGGAACAACAGTTTTTTGGTCGTTGACTTGAGAAATCTGCAGGTCCTGCACCCATCCATTTGTGAACTGAAGATGACTTTCCAGAGATTTATAATTCCTGAACTGCTCACATGTGTAGGCACTCACGCCGCACACAAGGTAGCTTACTATGTCGGCTGCGGTAGCTCGTTGAAATCACCGGTCCACTGCCTGTGCTCATATGGATCTAGCCCAACTGAATCAATTTTAACAAGATAGCGCTGCTTCGCTTCTTTGTTCAGTTTGTTGGTAACAAATCTTGATCTTCAGTTTCTCGCGGTCCATGTTTGTTCTTCGTGTGGTGTTTTACGCCATGTTTGTTTTGGTCAAGGATGTCCGAAAACATGGCGGCGTCGCATTCCTCGTGACGTCAGTTCCCAAGCTCTATTGCTAGTATCACTCAGCCCTCTGTGAATAGCAAACAACCATCAGGGTGCGAACGATCCATCGTTAGGCTGATGGTCCTCATTGATCATGAGAGCAGCTGGTTTTGGCTGTCATCAGAAAACTTGTTGATCCACTGTGAAAAGGTGCTATTTATAAGACTGAGCTGAATAAAGCATCTCAGACTGAAGAAGTCTTTCGGAGGAAAGATTAAACTTTTCTGTGCCGCCGCTTTGGGGCAGTGGATAAAACGGGCGGCACATATGCTGGAGGCTGAGCCTCTCCACAGGCATCGCGGGTTCACGTCCCAGACCCGACGAGTTTCTTTCTGTGGTGTCTCCCCCTCTCTACCGTTTCGCCCTCTCCCTCTCCAATAAAGGCCACTAGCGCCCAAAAATGTAAAAAATATTTAAAAAAAGATGAAACGTTTCTACAATTTTTGTTTTATTTTTTGAATGTCCAGAAGACCAGACTTACCTTTTTTAGATTTTTCTGCCTGGATTATTGAGCATGCATCAGGATACATTGGATAAATATTTGATGGAGAAAATGGGTAAACAAACAATTCTTTTTTTCCCGGTTTCTGGTTTTTTTCTAATTTTTTATTTTAAGATTTTGTTCAAACTGCTGAAGAGTTTTAAATTTAAGTTGTATGAGGTGATGGGAATTTGCTCTTGTTTGGTACCTTCTAAGCAATTTCTTCCTTATTTTCTATAGCTGCTGTCCTCTGCAGGTTACCACTAAGTGCTCTAAACAGTGGCAATTGTAGCCTCTTTTTAGGGGTGCTCAAGCTTAACTCAGCAGACAACAATATACAACAATAGACAATCATATAAAAAGCATGTAAAATGAAAAGAAAATTGAGTAAATGACAAAATGAAACAAAAACAGCTATAACAACACTAGAAAGCAATGTAAAATGCTAAAAACAGGGACATGTCTGTGTTGGTTTTTGCCATGAATTAGCAGTTGTTTAAAATTAGAGCGGTCAAGGCAGGGCCTGACCTGGACGTTTGGGGGCCCTAAGCAGGATATGTTTTGGGGGCCCTACTTTGCTTTGCCTTTGTAGACATTGAAAGATACACAAAACCAAATGCTGTATGTAATTATAAACCTTTTGCACAACACTTTTATTCTAAGACCATGGTGTATCATAGTTTACTGCTAAGCACACTCACTAAAAATATATGATTGTGTGAGCATCTGATGGTACAAATTGTGTTTTTTCATTTGCAGGTAGAAAGATCCTACATAAGTACAGTCTTTTTGTTTGTTTTGCTTTTGTCTAAATGAACTTGTTCAATGGTATTAACTCTATTTGACCACAAGGGGGCTTTAAACCTATAGTTTTACATACACAGAATAAAAAAATGCAATAAAAGATTATGGTGTGTTTTTATATTTAATCTTTAAATCACAACATGTAACAAGCCATGTCAGGCAAAAAACAACTTCAATGCTAAAAAAGTATCCTTAAAAACAGAACTTCAGTAACAAATAGGACACATTAAAATCTCAACAAGAAGAACAATGTAAAACCTGCACAAAAACAATTTACATTCTCTATAAAGAAATATAAAAATCAAAAGTAAGAAAATAAATATAAAATACACTTTCTAATCTTAAGTACTTGTAGACTTTTAACACTAACAATACAAAACAAGTATTTACAAAAAGCTAAATAAAATAAACAACAAAAACCCTTTAAACAAATAATAAAATATTTAGAAAAAATAAAAAACACAAAATGTGAAAAAATAGTTAAAACACAAAAATAAATATTAAACAAAACAAATAAAATACCAAAAAGAATAAAGAAAACTTTACTGCAGCTTAATCACTTCCCTTTTAACATGTCTCTTGGTTTTTATTTTCAAATAGTGGGTCTCCTTGCTTTTTTGGAAGCAAAATCAATAATGATGTCATCATATGAAATGTGTCGTCCAACCTCATGGTTGATGCTGATGATGGCCAATCCACTCAGCCTTTCCTGTCCCATGGAGGACCTTAGGTATGTTTTGATCAGTTTTAGCTTTGAAAAACTTCTCTCGGCTGATGCCACTGTCACAGGCAATGTGCAGGCTATTCTCAAAGCTACCCACAGGTTTGGATAAAGTCCAGTTAACTGCTTTTGGTGGATGAAGGTGAGAAGATCAAAACTGGTCATGCTTGATGTGGGGAGGTTTGGAAGATTTTTTATTTCTGTAGCTAGTTCCTGCCAGTCCACATCAGTCTTCTCTCCATCACTGAGTGTGTTCCCAAGGAGCTCACAGTGCTGTTTGAGTGCCTCATCATCCATGTCACAGAATTTGTGCCCTTCATGGGGCCCCCTAGTGGCCACGGGGCCCTAAGCAGCCGCTTAGTTCGCTTATAGGCAGGTCCGGCTCTGGGTCAAGGTCGAGAGCTTTGTCAAGGGTTTACTTATGTAGGTAAATATACTGTAGACGTTTAACAACCCATCAAAATACACCAGAATTACGGAAACGGCATCTACATTATTCAAAAGTTTCTGAGGTAGGAGTCCCAGACCCCCCACTAGTGTGTCCCTCCACATTATGATTGCTTCTGATGCTAATGGCCACCACATTGTTCAAGCCAAGAGCCATAGTCAGCACTGGGGGCCAGTGGCGGCTCCAGAAATGTCCACCGGGGGAGGTGGGGAGGGTCTATTTCTCTAAAAATTAAAAACAAAAATTCAAGTTCAAATACAGTGTTTATTTATATAGCTAGCATGCTAACTCCACAAACAAACAAAGAAAAAACTCACCAGTTCCCACTTGCACTTGCTGAAGACTTTTTTCACAAACAGAGCCATCTAAAAGTTTAGAGGTATATTAGTCAGAAATGGCAAATAGGCATCAGATAAAGGGCTTCAATGATTTAAACCCACCTGCAGCCAGCCTGCTTGTAACTGCACGGCTCATTTCCCAGACAAAAAAAAAGACAGAAAGTACATGATGGTAGGTAGAGCTCACGTTGGACGTGTCCAGGGTGCTGAAATGTGCGCCCATCTTCCCATTGTTTTGTAATGTCGTGGAATAACTGTGCATGCGCCATTATTAACGACAGTCTATGGATAAGATTCATGCGCCCCCAGGACAGGAAATATGTCACCAATCAGAAAACGTTTTTTGAAACAAACAATATAACTCATCATTACTCATAAAATATTTATCCTACACAACTAAAAACATATATGCATATATTTTGATGTATTTTAATTTTATTATTTCATTTTCATAAAAAAAACCTTAAGCCTTCAATGTAAAATGGTGAATATAGCTCCAGAATTTCCAGTGGGGCGGCGCCCTAGCACCCTGCCTATTGGCCGGCCGCCCCTGCTGGGGGCTAAGCACCCCCTGAAGGTCAGATTCTAGAATCACCCCTGACTCTGAACAACCTTTTTGAAAAACTAAAACATTCAAAAGTACCTTTCTGGGAAAGATTGTCTAACAAACAAGAATGGCTGATAGTTCCTATCATTAAGAAGTTTTCAAAGTACAGCATTTGTTTACAACATATACAATTAAAACTAAAACTAGCGACCACTAAAAACAGGAACAAAGTTAATAGCTAAAAGACAATTCAACCAGTCATGTGACAGTCATTTCTTTAACCCGCTAAGCTGACAATAGTTACGACACTGCCTCTTCACAAATGTATCATGTTGTTGTACCAGTTTGTAGGAGGCTGGGTTGATACAAATAAGATTGTATTTTATCCTGTATTTGTGGTTTAAATTCTGTCATCACATCATTTATTATACTTACCCACTTCTTTACGTTCATTAGTTTCTTAATCATCATTGTAATCAGCTCTACTTCTAAATTTGACTGCTAATCTAAAGATTGCATGCACAATGTTTGATTTTTGAAATGCTGAGTTCAGTGATTAGTCAGAAATAAACAGAAAAGACATTGCGGTGACTTATTTTTGTTAAAGCCCGTTTGTGTGCTGAACACTGTTTACAGTTTGACATACAAGCTTTAATACTTTAAGGTTGTACTGCATTTATTCCATGTATCACAATTTACAGGACATCAGAATTTGCAGCACGTGTGCTTTGCCAGATGAGGGCACTATGTACTTGTTGGAGTTTATTCTACTTTAGTGCAATGATTTAGTTTTATGAAGTTTGCACACAGGATGTTGGCAATTATTGCAAGATAACAACATAACCTGTGGTGCAACTGGAGTAGCACACACTGACCCATGGTGTAACAGTAATGAATATGCCACGGTTTTAGATTTATGATGCTCCACTTTTTATTTATGATTATGATTATGATTATTATGATTATTATTATTATTATTATTATTATTGGAGTAAATGTTGATAAATGTGAAGGAATGTTCATAATAAAAAGCTTTATATACGTTTGAGATAAATGACCACAGTAACCGGTCATTAAGGGACAGGAAAACCTTTGCTGTGGATGTGAAGTAAAAAAAGCTACAGTTTTTTTTTTAAATTGATTAAATTAATGAAACAAATGTCTCAAATAAAATGAGAATCACTAATTTCACGCAAACACAAAAAAAATTGTACAAATATATCGGGTAAAAATATTGGATGGATGGATGTTGTATTGTCACACTTAGATAAAAGTTACTGTACAACCCAGGACAAAATCATTTGATGAACATCTGCCTGACATTAGTGTGATAAATGTTTTGTTACTCAGCTAGTTTTTGTCTCTCTTTTTTTTTTTGTTCTGCCACAGGAATTTCTTGTCATGCTTCAAATTTTATCTTGAAGCCACACTGGTGGATGCTTGAAAAGCCTGATATATACTGTATTTTCTGGTGTTTAAGTCACAGTGTTTTGGATAGATTTGCCAGTCCTGCTACTTATACACCAAAGTGACTTATATGTTTTTGTCTCCCATATTCATAAAAAATTTTGACTGACGCTTCAAATTTCTAAAAACTGCACTAGCAAGTCCTCTTGTGTGCACTCGCTTTACTCAGCTGGTGCAGGCGGAGGAACGCTGGAGAGCTAGCGGCTCGGGCCACGATGGATGGGTGGATGGATGGATGGTGCTGTGCTGACCAGGCAAAATGAAGCTGTATTGACCGTTAAAGTGCATTCATTAAGGAAAAGTTCAACTGAGACATACTTTGCACCTTTGCTAAAATTCAGAGCAAACAAATAATTGCTTTTAAGTGTTAATCATGTTAAATTTCTAAGAACTGCAACAGCGAGCCCTCCCGTGCATGCTTCACTCAGCTGGTGCAGGCAGAAGAACACTGGAAAGCTAGTGACTCCGGCCACGACGGATGGATGGATGGCGCCGCGCCGCCCAGGCGAAATAAAGCTGTTTTCACCAGTAAATAAACGTGACAGTTCAGCAGTGACACATAAAAAAATGCAACGTAAACACCGAAGCAACTTATATATGTTGTTTCCCTCTTCATGATGCTGTTTTTGACTGATGCGACTTCTACTCTGGAGCAACTTATACGCCAGAAAATACAGTAATTCTGGTAATTTTGTTAAGCATGTGATTACTTTATATATTTTCTCTTTTTTGTGTGTGTGAGAAAACACTCTTGTACCACTCACTACACCAGGCCTATACAAAGTACTCACCCCTTAGAGTTCTTTTTATCCTTTTTTGCTGCCATAAATCATTGTAAAAATTGTACTTCATTTTGACACCCCCTCACCACACACACAGACAC
>JBBPBX010002054.1:0-15553 GCA_038048925.1 Garcialebias charrua | reverse complement strand
CAGCCGAAACCAGCTGCTCACATGATCAAGGAGGACCATCATTGGCTGTGAAGGCTGCGACAAGCTCACAACTTTCATCCATAACAAATTGGTTTCACCATTGTACTGCTCAAAAGGGCTTCCTTAATTTTTAAAAAATAAATAAATTCTCCTTATGTATAGAATTTACAAAACAGATGATAATTAACGCTTTGAAATTCTTGCTAATATGATCCAGCGTTGTTTCTTATCACATGCATTTATCTTTCGATCCACTTTCTATTTTCACAAGACTTGAGGCCAGAGAGAGTATAGAGACCTAGTTTCTGATCTTGACCCACATTGTTTTCTGAAAATAACAGAAACAACATAAACTGAGCTAATCTTTCAACACATGGTGTGTTTGGCTCTCTGAGGCCCAGTGAGTCAGTCCTTCATGGCCAGGCCATGAGGAAGTTAAACTGCTTCCTCTGCCTCACCACCGGACATGTTTTTAACAGACAATATATACAATTTGAAAAAAAAAAACACGTTTATTTCATAAATTTTACACAGAAGTCTACATTTCCTAAATTCTGTAGTTGTCTTAGACTGTATTAATTTGTTTAAATTGCACCTGCTGGTTATATAAAGTCTGTAAAACCAGTGGAATGACATGAAAAAACAAAGTGTGAAGAATGAGCATGTGACACCAAGTGTGCGTGAGATAATCAAAAAAGTTTTAGCAGCATCCTAAAAGGTGCGATTGACTTAAAGGTGTTAAACCACATTACAACAATTGTGCATAGCTTCAGTATGTTATTCAAATGTTTCCAGTAGTACTTCTGAGCAAACAATTTCATTCAAGCCATTTTTATTTAAAATAATTAATGTTTTTTAGAAGTCTGCATCGTAAAAATTATATTGCTGTAGGGACAGATCATGAGGGACATCTAGAGTGAAACAATCACCAAATCTTTTAGGTAAGTTTGTTTTCTGTGTTAACATCTGCAGAAAGAATAAGCTGAAAAATGTTTATTTTTCATATATGTTAAAAATCTCGAGGAAAAGAATGATTCATAAAGTCTGGAAAGTCAATGCAATGGGTTGAAGTCCTGGAGGTGTTTAGAGTTTCCAAAAGGTGCTGTTGAAAGAAAATATGAATGCTCCAGTTTTGATTTGACTTTCTCCACCATCCATCTAAAGTGGCAAATTAATAAACTGGGTAGGCCAGTTCATTAATGAAACTGAGCAGTACTGGAGATGGACGACAGAGGCATTGCAAAAGCAGACTATGGCAAAAGGAGCTAAGAGCTGATCACAGCATTTTTCAGAACAGGAAACAGTGCCTGCATTCAAGGTAGAGACAAGTATGAACATCTAGCTCATACAGCTGCAAAAAGCATGCGGCATCATTAAGGACCACACCCACCCAGCACAAATACCGGTACTCTTCCATCTACTACCCTCAGGCAGATGATATAAAAGTCTGCCATAGTGCACAAAAAGTCTCAAACACAGTTATAATCCACAAGCTGTCAGATTATTGAACTCTTGATAATAACACTGAACAACTGACAATAACATTGCACCGAGCCACATCTGTGGCAACTAATATGTTTATTGCTGCTGCATTATGCGGCTGTATCATGTATGTCACTACCTTAACATCATAATTCATCTCAATGTTACGCACTATGTGAAATAACCTGTCACACAACCTGTGTAGTTTATGTTAATGTGCAATATATATGTGCATTTTAGCTTATTCTACTACCTGTGAAATACTTTATAATACAAAATCCATCCTGCTTACATCATTACCGTATTTTCCGTTGCATAGGTCGCACCTGTGTATAGGTCGCTTTGCCCAATTTTTATCAATAAATTGGAAAAATCCAGAAATAGGTCGCACCTACGTCACCGCCGACGTAACCCGTCATCCACTGCTGACGTGACGCGTCACCGCTGAGACAACCCGGCAATATGGACCGAGTGTTTAGCCCTGCTGCTAATGTCTGCCACAGGAGCGCACAGCAAGGCTTTTAAGAAGATTAACATGGTAAAAACAATTATTTGTTTGCTAAAAATTATAGCTGACATTATAGCACAAGGGTTAGTGGTTTATTAGCAGAGTGGTTTATTAGCTATTTGCTAAAATATACTCGGAAATAAAACGAATGCTAACAGAAGAGTCCGTCTCTCAAAACACGAATAAAAAATCTAATTTTATCTCAAATGTTTCATCCAGACCAACAGTTAGTACATTAAACCCATATAATTACACCCTGTAAGCAGAAAAAATATACACCAAGTCGTTTCGAAGCTATTTATAACGTAAACAGAAATAAAACCAGCGCTAACATAGAAGAGTCCGTCTCTCGAAACACGAATAAAAAATCGAATTTTATCTCAAATGTTTCATCCAGGCCACAGTTAGTACATTAAAGCCTTATAATTACACTCTGTAAGCAGAAAAAATATACACCGAGTGGTTTGGAAGCTATTTATAACGTAAACAGAAATAAAACCAATGCTAGCAGAAGAGTCTGTCTCTCAAAACACGAATAAAAAATCAAATTTTATCTCAAATGTTTCATCCAGGCCAACAGTTAGTACATTAAACCCATATAATTACACTCTGTAAGCAGAAAAAATATACACAGAGTGGTTTCGAAGCTATTTATAACGTAAACAGAAATAAAACCAATGCTAAAAACAGAAGCTAACTGAAGCTAACCGTTAATAAAAGATCATTTATTTAATTTTATCTCAAACATCTAATAAAGCTACTCACTTGTAAACGTCCATACAGTGATTACATTCTGTAAGTTTCAGAAAAATCCGCTGAGTGGTTCTTGACTGCTAACAAACACAGAGCTAACAGAAGTTACCTCCAGACCAGGAGGCCGACAGAGTCAGTCCGAGCAGAGGAGCTTTTTTTCGGACACATGAGCTGGAAACGGTCGGTGTACTCAGGGGGGCCGCCAGGAATATTGGGCCCCATGAAAAAAAAATCCAATTGGGCCCCCCTGCAATAAGTATTTCAGTTTTGTTGTGTAATGGTAGAAAGCGCAAGAGAGAGGAAAATCCCCAGAGACTCTGCCATACATGTCAAATTGTCCATAATTTAAATGGATTTTCCCTAATTTTGCAGGTATACAGGTGTAGAAAGCAACCTCACAGATTTTTTTCAGTTTTACAAATTTTCTTTAAAAAAAACTCAGTTTCAAATGTAAAACAACCCAATAAAGTTAAATGAACACATTCTTCAACTCTACACCCAGTCTGTCTTTATATGTTATTGTTAATATTATTGTCTAATGAAGTAACTGTGATATGTGCATATTTTGTGATGATAGTGCTCCAATTGTTCTACAAATCGTTCTGCCATTAGAAATAAGTTCTCTCCCCGACCTCCTTTCTGCCTGGTTTGTGCTGTATCCCCCCGCAGACAGCCCCACACCCCCAATACAGAGTTGTTGGTGAAAATTACAATTACAGATTTTTGACAGTCAGTATACAGGTAAATGTCCCAAGGGGTTGCCATGTATGCTCTGCAGTTACCTTACATGTCAATGAACAGTGTTGCTCACCTTTTTCACAGGGACAGGGAGGAGGAGCTCCACTGATATTGGGAGTTTGGGTTGCTGCTGATTCTGACTCATCTGTTGTTAAGTGTGGTGAATAGTACAGGGATAAGTTATATGTATATATGAATATCTTGGTAAACATTTTCTTTCATTGATTAAATGCTGGTGAAATATTTCGTTACATTTGTGCCACCAGCTTGAGTAACACTGATTTAACAGCAGATATCAATATAAATGAACAATAATTTGAAGCATGTGCATTCAAATCACACACACGCTTGCTCATCTCCCTCTGCTTGCACGTGGCTCTGTCTCTGCATGTTCAACCCAAGTTACATGTAAATGAAGCACATCACCAGCCAATCACAGCCAGGTTGTTTTCATTCAATCAAAGCATGTCTTGCAAATCAAAGTACTGGACCAAGAGGCGGAAGTGACAAAATCTTAGATATATTAAATCAACAAAATATAATATATAACTTAAACATTTGTAGCCCAAGAATATTTAGTTAAGCATACAAATATGCTTATTGTCAATGTGCATTTTAGGCAACATTTCTAAATTATATTACTTGTTGGTTTTGGTATTATTTGTAGATATTCAAATTCTACTAAGCAATACAACAAAATGTCTGTAAAGAAGACGGACTATCTAGTAAATTAATTTGAATATCTACAAATAGAATCAAACCCAACAAATAATACATCTTATATGTAATTAAGAAATATTGCCTATAATAATAATAATAATAAAAAAGTTAAACTTTTCTTGTTTTTCTACCTGGAATACTGCATAATGGCATTACCTAAAACACAAGGACAGTAAACATATTTGTATGCTTAACTAAATATTCTAATCTGGTCTACAAAATAAAAACATGTGTATCTTATTATCTTTTGTTGAGTTAATAAATCTAAGATTTTGTCATTCTGCCTCTTGGTTCAGTAAATTTAATGAAAAAGACCAAGATCCTCCGTCTGCCTGATCAGACCAAACTCTGTGGACCCCACTTGTTCTGCGGGGGAACCTTGGTTGGATGGTGACGTGCAGTTCATAACTTGGGTTGCGAGCTCAGAGCCGCGATGACAGACAGAGAAGAGAGGGAGGGAGCAAAAAAAAAAAAAACGAGGAGCCCCCGCTGCTGTCAGAGACACTACGAGCAAGCGTGGCGTGCGCATGTGTTCTGAACGCAAACACGCTTCAAATTATTGTTAGTTCATATATCTGCTCTCAAATCAGTGGTAACATACTGCACACTCAAACTGATGGCATAATATGCCATCGTGAAATGGAGGCTAAGCAAGCGAACAGGTTGAATCACGCACATCTACCCACCTCTCTTGGGGAAAAACTGTTACAAATCGACACCCTTTCCTTTGTCTGTCTTCCTTTTCTTATTTCTCTTTCCTATTTTGACAGCCTGATTTTACGATTTTTCTGGGCAGCATGTTTGTTGTTACTCTGTCATCCTCTGACTGCAAAGTAACACCAGCACAGCAGCGTCAAGTGAGCTAAGGAACATACCATTTCATGCAGATACAGAGGGGTGTTTGTTAAATATGACGATGTTTGCTTTTTGGTCTGGGAAAGATAATATTTAAGTTTTACTGTTAGAACAAGTAAAAACAAAGCTACTACCATTAATGTATTATTATCAGGGGCCAACCACACCATGAAAAAAATAAAAATAAAAAAGGCCAATCTGAGGGCCCCTGTTTGTCAAGGGCCCCTGGAATCGTACCAACTTTTACCCCCCATACGGCGCCCCTGGGTGTACTCCTCTGGAAGTGTCCCCTAGTGGCCGAAACTGGTACTGCACTGCGTCCCTAGCGGCCGAAAGTGGTACTGCACAATTTTCTGCTAAAGTGAAAAACGGTCATAACTGAGCCAAAAATTGGTCTAAAAATATGGGGAAAAAATCCATAAATAGGTTGCACTGGTGTATAGGTCGCAGGCCTTGAAAAAAAATACGTAAAAAGGTGCGACCTATACACCGGAAAATACGGTATACGCTATGTTGTCATTTACTATAATTATTTTGGACCTTGTAAATATTATATTTCTTTTTGACTTTGCTTTAGTATTGTTTTTTTCCCCAGACAAATTGGTTCTTCTCATCCTGAACATTCCATTGCATTGTTGACCTTGTGTTAACCCGCATATGACAAATAAACAACAAAGCTGTATGAATAGCAAACTAGCAGTCCAGCTGCACACAGCCAGAATGTTTGACCCGAGGACAAACGGTCCTGGTTAGTGAAGAAACCCCAGAATAACATGAAAGCTCCTGTCAGGCATCATAGCAGCTAAAACAAACACACCAACATGCTTCAGACAGTAACATCCAGCCATCCATCTATTATCTTTTAGCTGCTTCCTCCTTTCTGGGTCACGAAAGTTGCGGGTGCTGATGTCCTGCAGTCACTGTGTGAGTCTTTACTATATCTCTTTGAACAAGGGCATGCAATTTTTTTAAAAAATAAAATTGGGATCACATCTATGGTTAAAAGTGACCAACTGATGACATACATCACTCAAAGGACATGAGTGATTTCAGAAAGAAATCGTTCAAGGTGAAACGTCTTCTGAAAGGCTTTCTGAACTCAAAACATCAAAACTAATGTGATCAACTGCAGTAAAGAGGAAGTTCCCTATTTAGCTGCCACTCGTTTGGATTAAAAAAACACAGAAAAAAGTTGTTTTTATTATGTCATTTCAGCTCGAGATGTCATGTGGTAGGTAATGAGTCAACATTAGGATTACAAATATGTTTGGGAAGAATTAAGAAAGCTTACAAAACCACTGGGCAGTGTCAGCAATTTAGTTCAACCCACATCCTCTCTTGGGTACACGCGGCACATCATGCTGCACAAAACCTAGATTCATTTTTCCAGATATAGCTCTAAAGCCAACTATTTAGTCCAAGTCAAAACTACGCAGCTCAAGATAGTTAACGGCTTGGCACTTTATTTCTGAGCACTCGCCAGGTGTGATGGAGGGGTTTGAGAAGAAACTAATATGTGAAAATCCTTAGCAATAGTGAAAGAGGTGGAGAGAGGTAGACGGATAGGGGGAGCCTCAGCAGGATATTTTGTCACCATGGTTACTGGGCAAAGATATTAATCTAGATTTCTGAATGTCGAGTTGTTTTCACACGAGGGTGCGTGAGTGTTGGGCAACTCTTCTTCACCATCAGCTTTTGAGTAAAAGTTTTACATCCTGTGGCTCAGAGTGACTTCAGTTAAGTCTGTGGAGCAGCGTTTTCCATCTGAGGTGAGCGTGTTGTCTTCATTTAATTCTGACCTATTAAATTATTTGAGTGTCCAGAGGACCAGACTTAGCTTTTTTAGATTTTTCTACCTGGATGATTGAGCATGCATCAGGGTATTAAATTATTGTTTGAGAGTTATTTGACACAAAGCAAGAGAACTCATTGAGTCGGTTTGGTTAAAGTGGCTGTGGAAGAGAAGTTGTTTTCCAGAGTCATGCTGCTACTTTTACAACAACAAACATCAAAATGGTCTTTTTGATGGTTTGAGAAACTCCTTTTTGTTGGTTCCTTTACATATTTTTGGATTTTGAATTATTCATCTTTTTAGAGTAGAAATAGTCATTCAGATCGGATTTTTGTAAAAGTCATGAATACATTTTGGTGGAAAATGTTAACCTAATTTCTTCAAGTAAATTCTTAATTGAAATGTGTTTTACGTCTTTTAAAGTGCAGAGTAAATGGGGGATTTTGCGCACACCACAGCTTTGCTTTAACTTCTGATTTGGGGGCCAGGAAATGGGTTTCCTGCTGAACTGTACAAAAACAGAAACCTGATGAAAGATTCAGCTCAGTGAGTACATCTATCCTACGTCCATACATGGGGAAGTAAAGCGCATACACAAGGCCAGATCTTTTAACACTTCTGTTTTTATCTGCGTTGTGTTGCAGCTGCATTCAGAGTAAGAGGAGTTATTGTTCACTGACTTCCTTTAAGTCACTTCCAAAGGAAAAACAGCTGCACTTTCCAGTTTTGTTTATGATTCAACATATTTTTTCCATCTAAGCCCTTAAATTCCCTTTGATATGCTGATCATCTTGTTTAGTCACCAACTTCATAAACTACAATTAATAAAATCCTCATCATGGTACAGTGATGTCAAAATACTTTTCATCTTGCAAAAATATTGCATGAAAAATATTTGACTACCTTATGAGTTTAAAAGTAATTGCCTTTTAAAGCTTCAAAAGTACATCAGTGCATATTAAATGTAACTGTTGTTTTATTATAAAATGCACTTTTGCTTCTTTTTTAGTTTTTAACAGGATCATGCTTTTAAAATAGGTGGGAGAAGTTGAGTTGAATGTGGGCACCGTGGAGTTTTACTAAAAATAACCACTAGGTGGCAATGTAATCCCAAAAAATATGAACTAGCATTTTCTTTTATTTTCTTTTATTTAGATTCTATCCTAAATTGAGGCTTTAATAAACTGACATTTTATGTGCTCAAAATATTCACTATTTTTGAGCTTAAAAGATGAAAAAGTTAACACAACTGCAACGGGGAGTGGTGGCGCAGAGGTTAGAGACGGTGGGCCTGTGATCGGAAGATTGCCGGTTCAAGCCCGGGTACTGACAACATCAACAAATGTGGGTGGAAAAAGGTGAAACACTCACACCTGCCTCCACCCTCATTTGCCCCACTCTGGCCCCCTGAGCAAGGCCCTTAACTTCCACCATCTGCCCCCTAAACAGTTCTCTGTTGAAAATGAGTTATTGTGGCTCAATGAGACTACATGGATAAACAAAGGTTAAATGAAAAGAAAAAAACCTTAAATGATCAACAGATTATAAACGTTTCTGATTTGTTTTCAAACTGTCATCATAGTATTTGTTTTTCCTGAACTTTTATTCATAGACAAGCACAAATGAAAACTGCAATAAAACTACAAGTGAAAAAAAAGCTTCTATCCCAACACAACTTTTTCAAATGAATACTGAAAGAAGAAAAGCTGTGGCTTCTTGTACTTCCTTTTAGAAAGTTAAGTGGTAAACTGTGAATGTTCACAAGTTTTCAAGCTCCAGTTGTACAGCGTAAGAGTTTCATTTCAACATGTGCGCTGGGTGTTGCTTTGCTTAAGTTTCTTGTAATGTGATGGCAGATTTTGTTTTAAAGCACATGAACACAGTCAAGTTTAACTAAAGTCTTTGTTTTACTTCCTTTTTTGCAGTTTCTGGTTCCAAAACCCAGATGATGGATTCTGAGAACATGACAGTCCCACCCAGCAATGCCACCTGTAAGACCCTCTATGACCACCGGAAATATGCTAGCATCTTCATGCCCCTTGTCTACTGTGTGGTATTTTTCGTGGGGTTGTTCGGTAATGGCCTGGCCCTCCACGTCATCCGAGCCAATCAGAAGAAGCTCAACTCCACCACTCTGTACTCTCTCAACCTGGTCATCTCTGACATCCTCTTCACCCTCTCCCTGCCTCTCAGGATCATATACTATGCTCAAGGCTTTCACTGGTCCATGGGTGAAGTTCTTTGTAAGATCTCAGGCTTCATCTTCTACATTAACACCTACGCAGGGGTCAACTTTATGACCTGCCTCAGTGTGGACCGTTACATTGCCGTGGTCTTACCGCTGCGCTTTGCCAAATTCAGGAAGGTCAGTAACGTTCGCTACATTTGTGCTGGTGTGTGGCTATGGGTCTTGGCGCAAACCCTCCCTCTCTTTTTCATGCCTATGACCAGTGAAGAAGATGGAAACTTCCTCACCTGTATGGAATACCCCAACTTTGAGAAGATTGACAATGTTGCCACCATGCTGATTGGTGCAGTGTTCTTGGGTTACGTCATCCCTGTGATCACCATCCTGGTGTGTTATTCTGTCTTGTGCTCCAAACTCCACCTAACAGCCAAAAACAACCATCTGACTGAAAAGTCTGGTAGCAGTCGCAAGGCCATCGGTGTGATCTGCTGCGTCTCGTTGGTGTTCGTCATCTGTTTCAGTCCTTATCACATTGACCTTCTGCAGTACATGATCCGAAAGCTGGTGTCAAACCCAGACTGCGCTGATCTCACTGCCTTTCAGGTATCGCTGCACATCACAGTGTGTCTGATGAACTTAAACTCCTGCTTGGATCCATTTATCTACTTCTTTGCCTGCAAGGGGTACAAAAGGAAGCTCTTGAAGCTGCTGAAGCGACATGTCAGCGTTTCCTTCTCTAGTGCAGTGAGAACATCACCTGAAGGCTCCTCCAAGGACTTTCTTGATGGTAACAGGATTCAACTGAACAGTGAAAGACTCACAGAAAGAAGATTAAACTCACACGAGTTAACCTGAAAACTGAGACGAGATGAGATGAGAGGACATGGATGGACTTGGACAGTTCCTACAATTACTGGATGTTGTGGACTACAAGAGGCTACTCAATTCTTGGAATTAGACAGATTGTTTTTCCAAGAAAAATGATCACCAAGTGTTATTGTATTTCTTTTATGAAAAACTCCTAGTCATTTTTAATGTATATTTGTGAATTGAGCATAAAAATCTGTATTTTGGCAGCGACTACAACAAGAAAATAAAACCTGCCTCATACCTGTAAAAAAATAGCATATTGGAGTTAAGTATGCTGCAGGCGCGGTAAAGTGAGAGTAGACCACCAGCTGCTGAAAAGATGAACGTCAATGACCTAACTTACATTTCAACTTTAGTTTCATCAATCCAATTAGCTGAAAAAGTATTTATAGCGTGACAAATGCATGAGCAAAGTTAAATTCCTTTAGTCGTTATTAAACGTGAAGGTTCACAACAGTTCACCAGTCAGTTGACATTTAAACAAATGCACACAGTAATGTTTTTTTATTTATTTTTTTCATAAAAATGTTCAAACAAAAGAAGTTCTGATATAAGTTTCAATTTGACATTAAACCAGACAGTGTTTTGGGTATTTTACCTTAGTTTCAGTTCAGTGCACACAGCTGCCACCTCTCAGAGTGAGAAAGCCAAAACAAGGGGAAAAAAAGTTGAATATTTTGAAGGTTTTCCGTTAGAAAATCAATTTGTGTTGTTGGGTTTAGCATGTATTTCCGTTAGTTTGACATTGATTAGATTTTAAATTTCTAGAGGGTTTTTTGGAAAGTGAACACATAATTTGAGACTCCATACACCTGAAAATAAAACTTTCATAATTTAATAGGCCTACAATATTGACTTTAATATTAAGCGTAAACTGTTGCACTAATGTCAAACATGTATGTTTTCAAATCTGATTGTCAGATATACCTCTGCTCTCATCACTGATAACAATAATGTCTCTGCTCTTATTTATTCAACTGTCAACCAGTTTTAGGTCAATGAGCATGCAGCAGGATATTTTAGGTCAACGCTTCAGAACTACTGCAAACTTCTTCAGTTTCTACGTTTGACTATTATAAATTATTTCCATCCATCCATTCTCTTTACCCGCTTCTTACTTTTTAGGTCACAGCGGGTCAGTGGTTCCCATGTCCGGCAATCACTGTGTGAGAAGTGGGGGACACTCTGGACAGGTCTCCAGTCCATCACAGGGACACATAAAGACAAACGAGACAAACAACCATTCACTCTCTCACTCACACCTAGAGCCAATTTAGAGTTAACAATCAGACTAGCATGCATGTTATTGGTCTGTGGGAGGAAACCGGAGTACCCAGAAAAAACCCACACTCCACCCAGAATGTCCACTTCTCTCTGAGAGGCAGCAGTTCTAACTGTGCCACCGTGCTGCTCCCGATTTGAACATTTCTCCAAAAAAGCTTTAGCACTGGTTTAGATACATCAAAAATATTAAGTGTGGACTGAACCATTAAAAAAATGATCATTATTATGTAGATAACCCCAAACAAATATCTAGAACAATAAGAGTTTAGCTTAAAAAAAGTACCCTGATGCATGCTCAATAATCCAGGTAGAAAAATCACAACAAAAAAAAGCTAAGTCTGGTCCTCTGGATATTCAAAAAACAAAACAAAACAAAGCAAAAAAATCAGATTTTTTCGTTGTTGCTTTGTTTCGTTTTGTTTTTTGAATGTCCAGAGGACCAGACTTGGCTTTTTTAGACTTAAAAAAAAAGTTTCTGCGGAAATGCAACTTTTACTGCCAATATGTCTGCTTTTAGATGGTTTCGCCTCAGCAGAATTTTGACTATATGTGTTGGTGAGCATAATGGAGACAGATTTAATTTACGGTGGAATTTTGTCAAGAAAGCCTGGACCAATACCTTGAAAAAATGTGGACAAGACTTAATGCTCTTTCAATCAGTCTAACTTGTTCTATGATTGTCTTTATTATTAGTTTTAAATTTAATAAATGTATGTGCAGCACTGTGAAGTTTTTTTTAAAATTAAAACATGAAAAATATATGTTTGAGTACCGTAATATTTGAATTTATGTTGTAAAAGGAAGTCATCTCAAGGCGCAGTTGTAAATATTGTTTTTCCCCCATTAGAAACAAAAGTAGCAACAAAATGTTTTGTACTGTTCTCATGTAGGCTTCACACCTAAAAACATTTATTTCACCTCCTACGCTGAAGTCATACTGGATTTTAGCGTTAGCCATTTCTTCTGTGTGTGAAAGATTGCAACAAGTCAGAATCCAAATCAGAATAGGCTTTATTATCATTGCACCGAGATACAACGAGAACATGTATGTACAGTCACCCGAAAGATGGACGGAGTGCACGAAGCTGCTGCTATAAAGCGCGGCCCTCTTATTCTTATTCAAAATACCTTTTTTTAGACGGAAGAAGGGACGACGCAATGAAGAGCGAGGTAGTGGCATTACAACAAAAAAAATCTCTTCACACCTTGTCCTAACAGGGCAAGATTTAAGACATCAAAAAACTCTGCCAGCTAAAGCACATTTATGAACACGTTACTTATACATTTACAAACGAGGCAGTCCATGAAGCCTTAGATAGTCCATTGTCCTGATAAGATGATGGTCAGCCAGCACAGTTCTAATAAGAATCCACAGAAAGGGGGAAGGAGGGAGGGGGTTGCAATAGACAACACTTTTCCTTAGTTTACACATTTCCCAGGAGAAATTGATGAGTCGGCCTGTTCCGAAACCAGCTGGGGAGAAGTTCAGATAACCACAATTGTTGATTTATTCAGGCAGACTATTTTCCGTCAGCCTTGAGTCTGATAACTCTCCAAGGTCCAAAATGTCCAGATTAGGGTGCATTCCACTGGTCTGTGCTTACGAGCCTCCTCAAGATTATGTTTTCATGCTGACGATTCCCAAAGCCCCAGGTGACCTGTGATTCAAATCACTTCCAACTTACAGTTTCGCTCGTAAATCAGCTTTGAGTCCTTCAGCACGAAACAGACCTTCACAGGCAGCAACCTGACGAGGTCCAAATTAGCTGTGGCTGTCTTCTTTGTATGTTGATAAGGCAATTATTGGCAATTTCAGCATCCTAGGTCGATGGCAAATGTAGACACATCCCCCCCAGAGATATATCCAGCTACACGTCTTGTCCAATCAGATGAGTGTTCTCTAATATACGACAAAAGTCAAATCGGTCAGATTCTAAACATTAGTTTCCATCTCAGGAGATGTGTAAGGAGATGTGTAAAAAAAATAGGAGCTGCTCCGATAGATACACAGACAGAGCAAAAACCATAAAGCAGGAGGGAAACAGGGAGCAGTAAGGAATACGTGCACCTCCTTTGAGAACTTGAGAGAGAAAAAAACATGTTTTTCGATAAATTATAAGTATTCAAGTAGAAAATATTCAGTTTTTATACATTTTATAAGCATTTATTTTACAAACATAGCACAGTGATTAGATGAGTTCTCATCGTAGACGTTCCTCAGAGATGTTGTCTGCTTATCTTCTCCAGTTAGATCAAACTTCGATCTGTAGGTGCAAACATAAATTTGTACAAATGAAATTTGCACAATGGTGTAAGTAGATACAGTAGATCAAACGTTTTATTGTTTCACTTGTTATTGTGTTCAAATAATAATAAAAAGATTATTGATTTAAAAAGAACAACAAAACAAGACTTCAGTAACAAACCCCATTTAAATGCAACACTTTTGTTTTGCTCCCATTTTTCATGAGCTGAAATCAAAGAGTTAAGATTTTTTTCTAATTACAAAATATGCCATTTTCTCTCATATTATTCACAAATTTGTATAAATATGTGTTAGTGAGCACTTCTCCTTTGCTGAGATTATCTCTCCACCTCACAGGTTTGGCACATCAAGATGCTCATTAGACAGCATGATTGTTGGACAGGTGTGTCTTAGGCTGACCACAACAAAAGGCCACTCTAACAGTTTTATCACACCGCACAATGCCACAGATGTTGCAAGTTTTCAGGAAGCATGCAGTTGGCATGACTGCAGGAATAGCAAGCAGAGCTGTTGCCAATTAATTACATGTTCATTTTTCTACCATAAGCTGTCTCCAAAGGTGTTTCAGAGAATTTGGCAGTACAACCAACTGGCCTCACAACTGCAGACCACATAAGCCCAGGACCTCCACATCCAGCATCTTCCCCTCCCAGATCAGGGGTGTCAAATTCACTTGCAAAAGGGGGCCAAAATCAAAACCTTTTCAAATAAAGGGTCTACATTAACATTCAGAATCTACATTAACTCAAGTTATATACCCAACATTTTTCTTGGTTGCAGGTTCCTCAACAAGAGTTTGACTGGTCTCATTTGATGTCCTCTGTTGTACTTTTGACATCATAATCAAAGATCACTGAAAAAAATGAAAGTGATTAAAGTACTTTGCATTTAAAATAACATCTTGGGGGTCAGACAAGATGTCAACGATGGCCATATTTGGTCCCCGGGCCTTGAGTTTGGCACATATGTTTAGATAATTTCAAGCGCTTGAAGACCTTTCTTTTTAAGCGAGCTCACTCTGCCTCCTCATGATTCTATCTTTGATCTTAGTTGATACTATTATTTATTTTGTTTTATCACTTGTTTTATTTTACCTTTAATTTTGTTGCACTTTGTAGCACTTTGAGATTTTCATTAATGAAAAGTGCGTTATAAATTAAATTCATTATTATTATTATTATTAGATCATCTGAGACCAGCCACCCGGACAGCTGCTGCAACAATCGGTTTGCATAACCAAATTATTTCTGTACAAACTGTCAGAAATGGTCTCAGAGAGGCTAATCTAAATACTTGTCATCCTCACTAGGGTCTAAACTTGACAGCAGTTTGTCATTATAACTGACTTGAGTGTGTGTGTGTGTGTGTGTGTGTGTGTGTGTGTGTGCGTGCGTGCGTGCGTGCGTGCGTGCGTGCGTGCGTGCGTGTGTGTGTGTGTGTGTGTGTGTGTGTGTGTGGGGTGGGGGTCTTCTTGTTCACATAAACAACCAGGATAAGTTCAGATAGCTGGCCTATAATTTAGATAACACAATAATTTTTTGTCAGGTAGACTCTGCTTGAATTTCCATGTCTGCCTTTATAGTTCTGCTGTTACATCTTATAGGCGATTCCAAACAGCCTAATTTTGTGGTCACACCGCCCGACCAAGCTTGTAGCCTTCTCCAAGATTGATTCCTTTCTGCTAGTGAGTCCCAGGAGCTGCAAGTGCCTGCAGACAGCCTTACAATTGCCAGAACCACTGCCACCGATTTCTGAATTTGTCGAGATGCCAGATACCCACCAATACCAAAAAGCAAAAATCCGGTTATCATAAATCCAATTATGTACACGTCTTCTATATCCTCAACAGACAATACAGACAGACACACCACTGACCCCAGGGATCCATATCATATCCAGCTGTGAGTGTTTCTTTAGGGCATGGGGGCTCTCCTTCACCTTGTCTTCTCATCAAAAAACTTTGTCAATTACATTGAGAGACTAGCTGACCAGATCCATAATTTACAATTCAGAGGATACGGAGTGAGAGGCTCCGATAGGAGTCACAAGACAAAGGGCAAAGCAGGAGGGAGGCAGGAGCAGGAGGAAAAGTGTCTG
>JBBPBX010002053.1:68654-94542 GCA_038048925.1 Garcialebias charrua | reverse complement strand
ATGTGTGTGTATATATATTATATATATATATATATATATATATATATATATATATATATATATATATATATATATATATATATATATATAGTTATATTTATATATACTGTAGTATGTATTTATATAGTTATATATATGCTTATCTGAATATATATGTATTATTACAGTATCTGAATATGTATACATAATGTGTGTGTGCATCTTTGGTTGTATCTTGCTAAACATATATTAAAGTATTGTATTCCACCAAAATTATTTAAATATGCTAAACTATACGTTCCTATACATGCAGTTTTAATAGCTGTATGCCTAAAATTTAAATATGTGACAATAGCATTACTATTCAGAGTGTTGTGATTGATTAAATGCGCTGATACTTTATTGTGCCAGCCAAATACATAAGGCTGAGTGGAGCGGTGGACGCCTTCAAGATGGCCGCCTGAAATCCTGCGCCGGAGCAAGCTATGCGGTATCTAGTGTATATATGATATCTATGGTTGGTCCTTGCTGTTGGTCCTTGCTGTTGGTCCTTGTTGCTATTGCCTGTTCTCTTCGCCATTAAAAAATTCTTGAAGTAGGTCATGTTTGATCAAAGTGTTTATTAGATATTAATTACAAAAATGGTGTTCTTTCAATATTAGTGGTTTCAATAAATATGGTTTAAAAAATTTCCATCTACCTCGTATTTCCTTTAGGCTTTAATCAGGGCAGCTAACAAGGTGAAGGGGTGTACTGTTGCCTCCCTCTAGTGGCGTTGATAATTACATTAAATCAAAAATTCCACAGTCTTTATTATTTATTATTAATTCTGGCATTAGGGTAATAATAATAATATTACCATTATTATTATTTTTAATACTAATAATACTAATATTATTATTAATAATAATAATAAAAAAACATGCATGTTAGGCTGATTGGCAACTCTAAAATTGACCCTGGGTGTGAGTGAGACACAGGTCCCTCTTGTAAATGAGTCCCCGTGGCTCAACAAGGCTAGCCTGTATAAATAAAGGTTGAATGAATGAATGAAAAATAATAATAATGTGCCTGTGCAAATTAAAATTCCTTGGAATCTTCTGTAAAACCCCAGATATATTTTTCAGTGAGTACCGTTATCTGTACAGCCAAAATGAATAAAAACTACAAAACTCATGTGCTCTTTACATAAATTGAGCAAAAAATATTCCTCCTCCAGTCAAACATTTTGTCCTCATCTCTCATTATGTCACAATAACAACAACTTTTATGAAGAACTTATTTTTCTTTCGGCTTTTCCCTTTTCAGGGGTCGCCACAGCGAGTCATCCTCCTCCACCTCACTCTGTCCTCTGCATCCTCTGTCCTCACTCCAACTACCTTCATGTCCTCTCTAACTGCATCCATATATCTCCTCTTTGGTTCCTCTTTGTCTTTTTCCTGGCAGCTGCATTTCTAACATCCTTCTACCAATATACCCACTGTCCCTCCTCTGGACATGTCCAAACCATCTCAGTGTGTCCTCTCTAACTTTATCTCCCAGTTGTTCAACATGTGCTGTACCTCTGATGATCTCATTTGGCTTGCATTCATTTTGTAATGCTCCCAAGACTAAACCGACATTTAGAGCTATTTTCTGTGGCTTGGGATAGGCATTCACTGTCCACAGAACAAGGCAGATCACCACAAAAATTGTGGATTAGGGGTCAATTACTAGCAAACCTTTCTATACCCGACCCTTCATGCGAGCAGGTTTGGATTCTTACTCCATGTATTTAATGTGTTGCTCTCATTATATGCCATTATTATGGTAAACGGTAAATGGAGCTTACTTATATAGCGCCTTCCAGCCCCCTTTGAGGAGCCCCAAAGCACTTTACAGTACCAGCCATCCACCCATTCTCACACACATTCATACACACATTCATACACTGGTAGCGGCAGACTGCTATGCAAGGCGCCAGCCAGTCCTACCGGGAGCAACTCGGGGTTAAGTGTCTTGCCCAAGGACACAACGACACATGGTGGGGGGAAGCGAACCTCCAACCTTCCGATAGGGGGTCGGCTGCCACTACCCCTGTGCCACGGCTGTTGTTAATGTTATTATTGCCTTTTTCAGATTGATGATTATCTTTATGGGGTTGACTGGGAAGGACCAACCCCGATCAACAGAGACTGTAGTAGTTCCAGACACACCAGAGGATGTCAGAACACAGGTGCACACGCTCCTTCAGGAAAGAGTTGACCCTCTGAGCGACAGCGATTGATTTGGAATGGACATTTGTTTGGAGGCTTTTGAGTTGGCACGTCGCACACTCCCACATTTGTTTTAACTTTTGTCTTGTTGTATATTTTCCCTTTTTACTAACAACATGGACCAATAACATTGGGTTGCACTGTGTTACTGGTGCCAATTTTTCACATATTTGGAGATTGGCCCAGTCCTAAGCGGGTAAAGATTATGTAATGATGGATATTTACATGTGTATTTTGTTTTTCATTATGCTGTCACAATTTATTATTATTATTATTATTATTATTATTATTATTATTATTATTATTATTATTGTTATTATTATTTACCAAAAATTGTCTTCCAAACAAACAGATTCGCACTTTTTGTGCCAGAACCCTCAAATAAGAATATGCAGAGCTCCTTGACTGACCCATACTTTGTTTGATGGATATGATTTGCACTTTGCTTGTTTCTTAAGTGTAATAGAATTATTATTTTTTACTTGCAGCTGTTTTACATTCAACAACTCAAAGGTCACACCTGTCCAAGTAGGATCACATGGCAGAACAAGCAGTGGTCAAAGTATCAAGTAGAGACTTTTGGTACAGTCATGCAGTTTTGTATTTTATTACACATGTTGCTATGACATGGTCTTTTTTTATTCTTTAAGAGGATGGATGGAAGATGGATAAAAGGGTCCACAGTGCTCAGGTGTTTATTCTAGATGCAGACACGACAGTATTTACAACAAAACTTACCCAGTACTTGTTTTCTCATACCTAAAATAAACATTATTTGTTCATTTTCACAAGCGATGGTAGTCCAAGAGCATGGGCAAAAAATTAAAAATAAAATAACAACTCACTGGTTTGGTTCATTCATGTCACCATGCATTTTTTCACAGCTGTCAGGCTCAACTGTAACCTGCATGACTTTTAATCCCTTCAGGTTTTATGTAAAAAATATAATAAACAATTGCATATCTCAATGTCAGATTAAAAGCAAGAGTGATGCAAATAACAACAACTGAGACCTTTACAAGGGCACACTGGGGCAGTGTGTCATCTTTTAAATGTCTTTTTCAGTAGGTCAAAAAGTGTCAATAAGTGTAAAGAGTTAGGTTTAGTTATGTATATTACATGTAACATTCCTGATGCATTTATTTATGTTTTGGGTTTGAGGATGGGAAAGATGCAGTGTGTTATTATGACATAAGCTATGTTGGAGCAGCGTAACCATCTAACTGATGTGGTGAATTGCTACAGCGTAGCTGTGTTGTTTATCAGTACAGCATGTTCTTATTTGAATGAGCCTGTGGTTATGTATAAATGTTAGTCTTCTGTCAACATATAGCCTCTCATCCTCCATCTTCTGGGTCTATCCAATTACACCCCATCCTTTATCAAGGAAATCTAAAATAAATGATTTCAAAGTAACTGTTCTGGTCAATCACTCCCAGAGATGCTGCACATGTTCATGATCAGAGAGTACTTCACCACAACAAGCTACGTGTCTCTGATAGTGTTTTGTTTGATGCAAAACTACATTTTTTGCACTTTTTCTCTTAAACAAAGGACTTTATGAAAGTATGTTACAATTATGTTTGCTAATCAGATTGTGTTCACAATATTATAAAACATGTTCTTCATAAAAGTTGTTGTTATTGTGACATAATGAGAGATGAGGACAAAATATACCTAACATGTTTGACTGGAGGAGGAATATTTTTTGCTTAATTTATGTAAAGAGCACATGAGTTTTGTAGTTTTTATTCATTTTGGCTGTACAGATAACGGTACTCACTGAAAAATATATCTGGGGTTTTACAGAAGATTCCAAGGAACTTTAATTTGCACAGGCACATTATTATTATTATTATTAGTATTAATAATAATAATAATGATAATATTATTATTATTACCCTAATGCCAGAATTAATAATAAATAATAAAGACTGTGGCATTTTTGATTTAATGTAATTATCTACACCACTAGAGGGAGGCAACAGTACACCCCTTCACCTTGTTAGCTGCCCTGATTAAAGCCTAAAGGAAATACGAGGTAGATGGAATTTTTTTAAACCATATTTATTGAAACCACTAATATTGAAAGAACAACATTTTTGTAATTAATATCTAATAAACACTTTGATCAAACATGACCTACTCCAAGAATTTTTTAATGGTGAAGAGAACAGGCAATAGCAACAAGGACCAACAGCAAGGACCAACGACATGAACTACATATGCAACGGACACATATGCAACGAACACATATGCAACGGACACATATGCAACGAACACATATGCAACGATCACATATGCAATGGTCACATATGCAATGGTCACATATGCAATGAGCACATATGCAATGATCACATATTCAGCGAACGCATATGCAACGTAGACATATGCAACATAGACATATGCAACATAGACATATGCAACATCTACATGCAGCAAAGACCAACTACATCTACCAACAACACATATGACTTGTGCTTATGCAACATCTACATGCAACATAGACCAACTACATGTACCAACGACACAAATGACATCTGCTCATTTTTGAAACAAATGGAACCTCATAGGTGGTGGCTGCTGGTAAATATGTGGACAAGACATGACGTCACCAGCTTGGCCTCTTTGTTTTCCTTCGTGATGAGAAGCTTCGCCTGGATTTAGCTCCGTGATTTATTTCAATTACTAATGAAAAAAGACTTCTCGTGAGTCAAATACTTTATTCTGTGATTTAGTTCCAAGCTGCGGCTGCCAGAGGCTTGTAACACTGCAGCTTCTTGTCTGTGGAGAGGAAGTTAGTTCACTCTGTTAGCATGTGTAGCTGTTAGCGTGTGTAGCTGTTCGCATGTGTAGCTGTTCGCATCGTAGCTGTTAGCATCTGTAGCTGTTAGCGTGTGTAGCTGTTCGCATGTGTAGCTGTTCGCATCGTAGCTGTTAGCATCTGTAGCTGTTAGCATCGGTAGCTGTTAGCATCTGTAGCTGTTAGAGCGTCCGTAACTGTTAACATCTGTAGCTGTTGGCATCTGTAGCTGTTAGCGTCTGTAGCGAATAGCATCTATAGCTGTTAGCATCTGTAGCTGTTAGGGTCTGTAGCCGTTAGCATCTATAGCAGTTGGCATATGTAGCTTTTAGCATCTGTAGCTGTTAGCATCTGTAGCTGTTGGCATCTGTAGCTGTTGGCATCTGTAGCTTTTAGCATGTGTAGCTGTTGGCATCTGTAGCTGTTAGCATCTGCAGCTGTTAGCATCTGTAGCTGTTAGTATCTGTAGCTGTTGGTATCTGTAGCTGTTAGTATCTGTAGCTGTTAGTATCTGTAGCTGTTGGCATCTGTAGCTGTTGGCATCTGTAGCTATTAGCATCTGCAGCTGTTAGCATCTGTAGCTGTTAGTATCTGTAGCTGTTGGCATCTGTAGCTGTTAGTATCTGTAGCTGTTAGCATATGTAGCTGTTGGCATCTTTAGCTGTTGGCATCTTTAGCTGTTAGCATCTGTAGCTGTTGGCATCTTTAGCTTTTAGTATCTGTAGCTGTTGGCATCTGTAGCTGTTAGCATGTGTAGCTGTTGGCATCTGTAGCTGTTAGCATCTGTAGCTGTTGGCATCTGTAGCTGTTAGCATCTGTAGCTGTTGGCATCTTTAGCTGTTAGTATAGCTGTTGGCATCTGTAGTTGTTAGCATGTGTAGCTGTTGGCATCTGTAGCTGTTAGCATCTGTAGCTGTTGGCATCTGTAGCTGTTGGCATCTGTAGCTGTTAGCATCTGTAGCTGTTGGCATCTGTAGCTGTTAGCATCTGTAGCTAGCTGTTAGTATCTGTAGCTGTTGGCGTCTGTAGCTGTTGGCGTCTGTAGCTGTTGGCGTGTGTAGCTGTTGGCGTGTGTAGCTGTTAGCGTCTGTAGCTGTTAGCATCTATAGCTGTTAGCATCTGTAGCTGTTAGCTTCTGTAGCTGTTAGCATCTGTAACTGTTAGCATGTGTAGCTGTTAGCAGCTGTAGATGTTAGCATGTATAGCTGTTAGCATGTATAGCTGTTAGCATGTGTAGCTGTTAGCATGTGTAGCTGTTGGCATCTGTAGCTGTTAGTATGTGTAGCTGTTGGCATCTGTAGCTGTTAGCATCTGCAGTTGTTAGCATCTGTAGCTGTGAGTATCTGTAGTTGTTGGCATCTGTAGCTGTTAGCATCTGTAGCTGTTAGCATCTGTAGCTGTTAGCATCTGTAGCTGTTAGCATCTGAAGTTGTTAGCATCTGTAGCTGTTGGCATCTGTAGCTTTAAGTATCTGTAGATGTTGGCATCTGTAACTGTTAACATGTGTAGCTGTTGGCATCTGTAGCTGTTAGCATCTGTAGCTGTTAGCATATGTAGCTGTTAATAATAATAATAATAATAATGTCATATTTTTGTCATCTATGCATGTTTCCATACAAGACGAAATTTGACTCTGCATTTAACCCAATCAGCATGTGTAGCTGTTAGCAGCTGTAGCTGTTAGCATGTGTAGCTGTTAGCAGCTGTTAGCATGTGTAGCTGTTAGCATGTGTAGTTGTTAGCATGTGTACTGTTAGCGTCTGTAGCTGTTAGCGTGTATAGCTGTTAGCATGTGTACTGTTAGCATCTGTAGCTGTTAGCATGTATAACTGTTAGCATGTGTAGCGGTTAGCAACTGTAGCTGTTAGCAGCTGTAGCTGTTAACATGTGTAGCTGTTAGCATGTGTAGCTGTTAGCATCTGTAGCTGTTAGCATCTGTAGCTGTTAGCATGTGTAGCTGTTAGCAGCTACGTCTCGTTGTCTCGTGCATGGATAATCTAGTCTCATGACTGTGTGTGTGTTTTTCTGTGTAGGAGCAGGAGCTTCACGTCAGACCTCCACCAACCACATATTTGTTCTCTAACAGGTATGGTTGCAATTTCTAGTAAAATTGGTCTTTTGCAGACACGTGACTTATGCACTTCCGGTCGCCATGTTGGGGTGGGGTGGTTTGCGCGGATACCGGTTCAGGTAAACAGAGTAATGCTGTGATCACACCGAACAGCGTTTCAACCTCCAAAAAGCTCCTCACGCACGCAAGTGGATGCACTTTGTGTCCAGACCAAAACGCCAGAATGCGAAACTGCTGCGAAGCTGCTTCGGGGTGTGTGGGAGGAGCTTACCGGTACACCGAGTCCTCACTGCACTCCGCGAGAGAGCTTTTTATTTCTGTCTCAGTAGAGCAGACTTGACTGGTCGTGAAGGACTTGTCGCGAACACACAGCTACAATGAGTTTCTCTTCCATAGTACAATTGGGCAGCACGGTGGCACAACTGGTAGAGCTGCTGCCTCTCAGCGAGAAGGTTGCCGGTTCAAATCCCGGTCCGGGGCCTTTCTGGGTGGAGTTTGCATGTTCTCCCCGTGCATGCGTGGGTTTCCTCCGGGTACTCCGGTTTCCTCCCACAGACCAAAAAACATGCTTGTTAGGCTGATTGGTGACTCTAAATTGACCCTAGGTGTGAGTGTGAGAGTGGATGGTTGTTTGGTGTGAGTGAGACAGGTCCCTCTTGTAAATGAGTCCCCGTGACTCAACGAGGCTAGCCTGTATAAATAAAGGTTGAATGAAAAAAAGATTCCGCGGGTTTTTTCTGTGTACCACAAACAATACGTCACATAGTTGCGCAATAACCGTCCCCTCGTTTCCGCGTCACATAGCGAACCCGCGGACCCCCTCTCTTCTCCCCCCGACTCTCCCCGATTGGTTGACACACCAACCAATCAGGTAGAGTTGAACGGCGTTTGAACGTTTGAACCGCGAAATCTTCAGCTAAATGAAGGCGGCACTTGGAGGCTGAAGCCGGTTCACGTGCACGGAAAAACGCTTCCCAGCACGCTCAACACGCACGTGAGGTGACGCCAGATGCCAGGAGGTGGGTGGAAGCGCGTCCCCCATTGACTTTGCATGGAAGCTGGAAGCTCCTGCTGCTGAAAAGCTGTTCGGTGTGATCACACCATAAGTCCGTGGTAAACACAGTGATAAGAACGATAATATCTGCAAAATGGAAAGTAAATATAAAAATGAGAAGAAGCTGTATAGAGATAAACTCAATGTGGAAGCCAGAGACCGTTAAATGGCGAAGTTAACGCCGATTAACAACGTTGATCCATACGAGGTAGCAGCTAAGGCATGGACGTCCGAACCAGGGCTACTTCCACCAACAACAAATATGGACATTATTTGGTGGTGGCTTTGAAACGTGGGGACGATGGCCTGGCTCAGTGAGATGTTAAAGATGTCCGTGAAGACCGCTGCGAGTTCCCCTGCACAGTCCTTCAGCACACGACCAGGTATGTTGTCAGGACCAGAGGCCTTCCGGGCGTTAATCTTGATGAATGATCGCCTTACGCTGTCTGAGGACAGCGTCAGCACCTGGCCATCAGGAGAGGGGGGGAGTTTATGTGCTGGTGTGCTGTTACTTGCCTCGAACCGAGCAAAGAACTCATTCAGTTCATTCAGCGCAGAGGCTGAGCTGTCACAGGTCTGGGGGGATGGTTTGTAGTTTGTGATGGTCTGTATTCCCTGCCACAGACTGCGTGTATCCCTGCTGTCCTTGAAACGGTGAGCTATTTTCCTGGATTACTGCATCTTGGCCTCTCTAGCCGTTTTCGCATTGACCAGCCCTCAAAGGTCCGGGTCGTCTCTGGTTGGCCCAGAGCCAGCCCTGGCCCGCCCTCGTTGATTACGCACTGTCCGGAGAGCAAGCCTTGAAGAGGGTGGGGTGTTCACTTGACGTGGGTGGAGTGTTCACTTGACGTGGGTGGGCAGTTCTTACCGAAAAGCTCAAAAAGGATATGACGTCAGTTTGTCTGCGACCCATCAACAACACAGAACATGGAGGACGCGGAGCTCATGTATGTGTTGATGCTGCTGATCGAAGTGCTTCAGTTACACACTGCAGTACAAAAAGCGATATGTGAACGTCGAGAGAGATGTCGAGCCAGACGAAAAATGGCGAGGCGACGTAGAGCACAGTGGTACCGAAGGTTCTGCATGGCTGTACAGGAACGTGAAACAGCGAGACAGCGTCGACTGGTAAGCGGTTAGCCAGCTAGCATAATTAGCTTGATGTTACTTGATTTGTTTTGAAAGTAGTTGCTATTGAATGACCACTAATGGCCCGGCACATGTGTCTAGATGTTTAACTATATTTGAACTTACTATTAAGTCATTAGTAATGTTTTTATTTTGTTGTTGTCCGATTTAGATGATGTGCCGCTTACGGGGACCGTCTGTCTGGGCCTACGAACGCAGCTCTAACTGGTGGGACAATGTGGTACCAACATTCACCGAAAGGCAATGGATTGAAAACTTCCGTATGTCTGAGGAAAGTTTTAAGTACATCTGCTCCAAATTACGTCCAGCATTGGAGCGGCAAGACTCTACATTTAGAAAGTGTGTGGGATTAAAAAAAAGAGTAGGGATTGCTCTGTGGAAGCTAGCTACAGGATCAGAGTACAGGAGCATTGGGCATCTGTTTGGTGTAGGCGTAACTACAGTTTGTAATTGTGTTCAAGAGTTTTGTACAGCTGTACATGATTTAATGGTACCAGAGCTTATTAAATTTCCAACTCCTGAACGCTTTAATGAGATGGCAGCCTATTTTGAGGATAGGTGGGGTCTCCCCCAGTGTGTGGGTGCTGTTGACGGTTCCCACATTGCCATCAAAGCACCATCTGAGTACCGCAAAGACTATTTTAACCGCAAGAGCTGCCACTCAATTCTCCTTCAGGGTGTTGTTGATGGAGACGGCCTCTTCTGGAACATCAGTTCTGGACAGCCAGGTAGTTTGCATGACTCCAGAGTGCTGAGACTGTCTTCGCTGGGGGAACTGGCAGCGCAAGGACGGCTTTTTCCACCGCACACCAGAGACATCGAGGGTGTCAGTGTCGGCTACTACATCCTCGGAGACTCTGCATACCCTTTACAGAACTGGCTAATGAAGCCTTTTTCTGACAATGGACGTTTAACACAGGAGCAGCAAACCTACAATTACAAGCTCAGTCGGGCGAGAGTAGTGGTTGAGAACGCTTTCGGACGGTTGAAAGGAAGGTGGCGTTGTTTGCTGCAGAAGAACGAGTGTGACATAGACCTTGTCAGAATTATGGTGACAACTTGCTGTGCTTTGCACAATCTGTGCGAAAGTCATGGGGCGACGTATGACGACACCTGGGATGTGGAACCCGCTGGCCCACATCGTGCTGGAGGCGCTGCAAATGGAGGTGGAGCAGGAACTGCTGTACGCAATGCCCTTGTCCAGCTGCTGCAACGTAACGTGATTTGAAATGTCCATTTTCCTATCTGTTCATTAAATGTAAACATTGTATGACAGTCTGATTTACTGTACATTAAAAGTACACAAAATGTAAGTTGTTGTTGGTTCAATACACATAAGTATTTTAAATATATAACATACTATTAGTACACTGTCATATACATGTACAGTATATATACACTATACAGTATATATACTCTATACAGTATATGTACTCTATACAGTATATGTACTCTGTACAGTATATGAACTGCATACAGTACATATACTGTATAGAGTACATATACTCAATATATACTCGGAACATTATATAAACCATACAGTATATGAACTGCATACAGTATATACTGTATACAGTACATATAGTGTCTATATACTGTATATATACTCTATATAGTATATAAACTGCATGCAGTATGTCAACTGCACACAGTATATTCACAATAAATATACTGTATGCAGTATTTATACTGTATGGAGTATATATACTGTATACAATACATATACAGTATATATAGAGTATATGTACTGCATACAGTATATGTACTGTATACAGTATATGTATTGTGAATATACTGCATGCAGGTAATATACTGCATGCAGTTAATATACTCCATGCAGTTTATATACTTCATGCAGTATATATACAGTATACAGTATATGTACTGTATACAGTATAACTGTATACAGTACATATACTGTATGCAGTACATATACTCTATATATACTGTATATGTATTGTATACAGTATATTTACTCCATACAGTATATGTATTGTGAATATACTGTATGCAGTTGACATACTGCATGTAGTATATATACAGTACATGTACTGTATACAGTATAACTGTATACAGTGCATATACTGTATACAGTACATATACTGTCTATATACTGTATATATACTCTATACAGTATATAAACTGCATGCAGTATGTCAACTGCACACAGTATATTCACAATAAATATACTGTATGCAGTATATATACTGTATGGAGTATATATACTGTATACAATACATATACAGTATATATAGAGTATATGTACTGCATACAGTATATGTACTGTATACAGTATATGTACATGTATTGTGAATATACTGCATGCAGGTAATATACTGCATGCAGTTAATATACTGCATGCAGTTTATATACTTCATGCAGTATATATACAGTATATGTACTGTATACAGTATAACTGTTTACAGTACATATACTGTATGCAGTACATATACTCTATATATACTGTATATGTATTGTATACAGTATATATACTCCATACAGTATATGTATTGTGAATATACTGTATGCAGTTGACATACTGCATGTAGTATATATACAGTACATGTACTGTATACAGTATAACTGTATACAGTGCATATACTGTATACAGTACATATACTGTCTATATACTGTATATATATATACAGTATATAAACTGCATGCAGTATGTCAACTGCACACAGTATATTCACAATAAATATACTTTATGCAGTATATATACTGTACACAGTACATATACAGTATATATAGAGCATATGTACTGCATACAGTATATGTACTGTATACAGTATATGTACTGTATACAGTATATATACTATACATGTCTGTCTGCATTAAATATGTATATAATGTACATGTCATATATTATAGATGTATTAGGTACATATACATGCACAATATATGTTATATATATCTTATATACATATACATAAAAATAGTAATGAACAGAATGATCCTTAATCTGCCACTGCTCAATCCATCTAATTTATTTATGTGTGTTTGCTGATCACAGCCATGTGCAAGTAAAGCAAAATTTTAAGGAATCAGTTTATTGCAGAAGAATGATAGCGTAAAAAAACAACTTAGAAGGAAGACTGTGAAATAAACAGTATTACAACCCAACAACCCAAAAATGCACACCCGATATTTAAAAGTATATGAAAAGGATAAAATCTTCAGGCTTATATCAAATAATTCACTTTCTGGCAGCCATCACATCCACAAGCTTGGCAAAGGAGTCGGCTATGCGTTTGTGCTGTCGTGCCGTAAGCCTCAAGCTCCCTGCGTCTGCCTTCCGGTTCGCCATCTCCTGTTGACGGATGCTGGCCTCCTGCTCCCGATCCTTCTGTCCTTCCTCTGCCAACATCTCCACCTGCCGGTCCAACACCTCCACCTGCCGGTCCAACATCTCCACCTGCCGGTCCATAAGGCGGTCTCGTTGTAGACGGTCCTCACGAGACTCCTCATGCATTGCCAGGATGTAATCTGCACATGAGGTGTTGCGTGTGCGTTTCCTGAACCACATACCTGAAAACCGGCACAGAGCATTGCACATTACACACACATTTGGAAATACTTCTGTCTATGAAGGACCAAACTGACATGAGAATAAACAAAAGCAGAAATATATATATTCATCATATATATATATATATATAAATATATATATATATATATATATATATATATTCTTTTTATTACTTTTAACACATGATTTTCTGTCAATATATTAAAATATTTTGCTTTGCCTTTTTTAGCTTCTCCTTTTTCTTATCAATGTAATTCTGCTCGCTGAAATAAAAAACAATATATATATTTATGATTTTATTTCTCATTAAAATATATTTTTCTACTTTATATAGTACTTTATCTACTTTGTCTATTTAGATATGCATTTGTTTTCTTTAGCATTATGTTGGACATATATTTCTACTTTTATTTAAGTATGTATTGTTTTGTGTCGGATACGTATTTATTAATTTATTTATTAATATGCCAAACATTGATTAATTTAATCACATACCCACATTTGGATAACTAGAAAGTTGTCTACAGTTATATGTACTCCAAAAGTTATTGTTAGTTTGCTAGTTAGATAGAAGTTCAGTCTTTATGTTAGAATTACATTTATTTTTTTGGCGGGTTATTTTCATTACATAAACAAACACTGAGCCCACCTGGCTGAAGTAGAGGCCGCGGAGTCCGGAGTTGAGGCCCTCCCAGCTGAGCACACTGGTGGTGTGGTTGGTTGTGAACACAATTCACCCGTTTGCTCATCTGAGGCAGTAGAAGAGGACTCAGGAGTTTCTGCTGGCGTTGAAGATGGCGTCGAATGATCTAATTTAGAAGAAAAAACACACGTTACACGAACTACGTTAGCCTGTTGTGCTAGGCTAGCTAGCCTGTTGTGCTAAGAGGCTAGCTGCTGCCGCAAGCGTGGCTTAACCAGAAAAGTACCCACAAACCCAGCAGCCTGTACACGTTTTTGAGTTTATTTAGGAAGACAAAAGATGACTAATAAACACAAGTAACAACAGCTCACCTTCCATCTCGCTCTCCAACATTTGGGTGGCTGAGTCGAGAGCCATTTGGCTACCGTTGCTGGATGGCCGTTTTCCAAAGATCTCGTCCATTTTACTGAACCACCGCCAATCCTTCCTTCCTCTTCCACTTTTACCGTTATGGTCTTTCATGGTCCGGTAGTCTGATTTCATCTTCTTTAGCTTCTCCCGGCATTGCTTGGAGGTCCGAGTGAAGCCAGCCACAGCCATTTCCTCAGAGGCACGCTTGAACACTTTTTCATTTCGTGTGCTGCTGTCCAGCTCCCTCTGCACACGCTCGTCTGCGAGGTAATTTAGGAAGAAGCTTACTTCATCATTTGACCACGGAACGCACGCAACGGGGGCTTGGGAGGTAGACATGCTGTTTTCTAAAATGGAGGTTGTTGTTAGAACGCGAGGTTAACAGCAGTCGCAGTTGATGACTCAACACGTACCTAGTCCCGCCCTCTGGTCCCACCCCTACACGCAGCAGTCCAGCCCCTGCTGCAAACAACGAATCAAATGTGAGCAGTTAATGACGTCAAACTAGGCCAGGGGAGCTGGGCCCGACAGAACCTCGGTAGAGCTGTCATCGGGCCGGAAATCCACGGCCCTACCCTACCCGAGCCCTTAGTTTAATTACCCAAGCCCGAGGGAGCCCGCTGATTTCCTAGAAATCACCGCCCGACCCGACCCTACCCGATTAAAAAAAAAACACAAAAAAAAAAAAAAACACTACGTTTATTTATTAAGCTTTTACTGCGTTCTCCCACTCAGCAAAAGAACTTGATGTTGTTCTTCTGTGTTTTGATGGAGGAGGTGTGAGCGCGCTGCTCGCAGTGACTTTTGAAGCTTCAGGAATGTCAGGAATGCGGCAACTTGTTCCGCCGCAGATGAGAGCAGTGTGCGGACGTGAGCGTGCACCTGACGCACGTCAGCTGGTGACATAATTTTGAGCTTGTTAAAGTTAGGCCACAGAAATAATGCAACTCTGTGCAAGTCGTGGATAATAATTTTGCGCTCCAGCACTTCTGCATGTCGCGCAGAAACACCTGCTGCGGAGAGTCTGTGTGTGAGGACTGGCAGTGAGTGTTGCTTCAGTTTCTCATTCCAGAGACAAACCAGGTTGGTGGGATATTTGTCACCCTCCAGTTCTCTCTGTGCACGGTAAAATGGTTCGAGAAATGTCACTAAAAAGTCCAGCATGTCGGGGGAGACGCTGTCCAGGCGCGCGCTGCGCGCCTGCTCTCTGGCTGAGTTTGCGCAATTAAGTGGCTGCGCTCAGTGCGCTGCGGTTTTCACCATCTAAATTCACTCTATTAATTATTTCCTCATCAATAAACTTACTGCCTTATATTCTTTACAAGCAGATTAAAACAATTTTATATTGTGTGCATTTTTATTTAGTTTTGTTTGTGCTGTATGATTAAAAAAAACCACATCAAAGCCCGAGCCCGACCCGCGGCCCGCCAATCAAACGCAAAAATATGGCCCTACCCTACCCGAAGTCGGGTAGGGCTCGGGTAGGGTCGGGCTCGGGCAAAGAAACGACACCTCTAAACCTCGGTGGAGATGGTTCCATGACGAGGGCGGAGACGGGGAAAAAAAGGAAAATGCGAACACGCTGAACCCGGGTTAGAGGGCGGGGCGGGGTGTCCCGGGCCATTGAGGGCTGGTCAATGCGAAAGCGGCTAGAAACAGTTATGGTAGGCCGGATTTGGCCCACGGGCCTTGAGTTTGACACATGCGATCTAGTGGTACTAAAAGTAACAAAAGAAGAAAAAAAACTTCCAAATATGTCAGCAGTTTAGCTAACAGACTTTGGAATGGGTACATTTTGTCCTTGTCAAACCTGTTGAAGAGAACCAAACTAAATACTCTGAAACTCAAACAACTTACTGTATAACAGTTCATGCACCGCTAGTTGGCAGTGTAGTGCAAATATTGCATAACTTGCTGGCTACCAATTGTTGAATTTAATTAGCAGATTAGAATTATCAATACATAGTTCCCATGTGACGTCACATCTGTGGGTTGTCCTGGTTGACCCTCCCACCGGTAGGCTTAGCTGCAGTTTGAGCGCGTTCTAATGGATGTCCATTTTTCACGTTGTTTTTTTTGTTAATTTCTAATTAATTACAATGGTTACTTCGTGTTGTGTCAGTGGGTGTTCCAGTCGGGTAGACGTTTGGGCAACGCGCAGGTTTCACTCAATCAAAAAAAAAAGTAAACATGAAGGATTTATCTCATCGTAGAAGCTCACAGCTGCAGCTTGCAGCCCCAACTCTGCTCGGATCTGCTCTGAAGACATCTGCCTTTGGCCGGTAAACAAAATATTCTACATAAATCATTTTGTGAAACAATGTTAGAGTACAACTGTCTGTGTGTTAGAGCTGTTTTTTTTTTTCATTATTTAGCGACACCGTCTTGCATGCTGTGGTTAGCTTAGCATCTCGCTAACGCAACAATGGCTGGCCTCCTCACAGTCTCGCCGGTCCTCCGGGACCGGCATGGAGACCACCCCAGTGGGGAAAGGAGGACTGGAGCCAAGTCGTGCGGGCGACGCGTCGGTCCCATGGGACGTGCCACCGCGACGGTTCCACGCCGTCCGACCTGAGCGAGGGACCCTCCGCTCCAGTGCTAACAACATGCTACGGTAACACTCAAAAGTGCTGGTTCTGGTCGTGTTCAGCTTGGTGTTTGTGCTGGCTGTGTGTTATTTTAGTTAAACCTTTATTTAGCTGGTTAGATATGATTGAGACAGTTTACACATCTTTTTTGGATTTAAAGCTGTGAAGCCGGTGTGCGCTCCTTGTAGTAATTAAATAATTAATGATATCAGAGTAACTTGTGACTAGTTGTCCGATTCGTCTGCCATGATTTCTTTCTTAACTCCGACCACTGACATTTTCTCTTGTTCCTTGGTGAAGCTGTAGCTCGTGTTTTGGTCCGTATAATTTGCTCTGGTTGTTCGTGTCTGAGCTGGAGGGACCCTCCGCTCCAGTGCTAACATGCTAACCTCCAACACGGTAACACTCAAAAGTGCTGGTTCTGGTCGTGTTCACAGCTTGGACTGCTTGTGCTGGCTGTGTGTTATTTTAGTTAAACCTTTATTTAGCTGGTTAGATATGATTGAGACAGTTTACACATCTTTTGTGGATTTAAAGCTGTGAAGCTCTAGCTGTGATGCCGGTGTGCGCTCCTTGTAGTAATTAAATAATTAATGATATCAGAGTAACTACTTTGTGACTAGTTGTCCGATTCGTCTGCCATGATTTATTTTTTAACTCCGACCACTGCCATTTTCTCTTGTTCCTTGGTGAAGCTGTGGGGTGGCTCGTGTTTTGGTCCGTATAATTTGCTCTGGTTGTTCGTGTCTGCTGTCGCCATCTTGCCTTTCTTCTGCCTACACATATGGTGCGGCCGCGGCTATTGCGCAATACTGGGGCGTGTCTGGGAACTATGTATTGGGGAGACCGGTCCTTTTCTGTTGCCGGCCCAAAAGCCTGGAACAGTCTCCCCCTTGAGCTGCGTGCCACCTCTGATCTGACTCTGTTCAAAACCAGACTGAAGACCCACTTGTTCAAAAAAGCTTTCAGTGTGTAACTTTTATTACTTTTGGTATTTTAGTATGTAGCATTTTTATTTCCATTGCCTTCTTTTATTGCTGTTGTTTTTTATTCTATTTTCACTGATTTATTGTTCCAGTTTATTCATCTTTTTATCCTGTTAAGCACCTTGGTCAATGCAAGGCATTGTAGGAAGGTGCTATACAAATAAAGTTTATTGTTATTATTATTATTATTATTATTATTATTATTATTATTATTATCATTATTATTATTATTAGCTTCCTCTAATTTTCATAAGACATTAGTGCTTTTGAAATTGCGGACCTAAATAAATTAATTAGTGCTTTAGAAATAGCGGAACTAATTTTTGGATTAGCGTTGCCCACCACTGTGCTCTACTATAAAGCCTGTGTAGGAGCCATATAAAGGATTTAAGTTTAAAATAAATGTTTATTTTGTTGCCTGAATTGATTCTGTGATTTACAGTTGTAGTTCTGCTGTTTGAAGAAAATAAGCATTTGGAATTCTATGCTGTTGAAGCTTATGACGTGGTGCCTTCTGATTGGCTGTTTAAAAGGATTTAATCCAATTCAATCTGAGAGTCTACTCCACCGAGGACCTCGCCGGAGTTGAAAAAATAAAAGCCGTGAGTGCCGCCATTAAGAGCAACAGAAACTTCAGGTTGGTTGCTAAGCAACAAAAACGGTTGTTTGTTAAGCTAACAGGCGAACGGAGCCAGCAACTCCATAAACCCCGTGAACTGTGAAACAGAAATCCTACACATAAAGGAACTTTTTCACACACGTTTGTGTGACGTTTTAGAAGAGTAAGAAGCTGTGGAAGCTGTGTGTAAAGATTTAAAAGTAAAGTAAACGGGACAAGATGGCAGACGTTGGTGAAGTTGCGGCCGTTGGCCAGAAGAGGGAGCCAAAGCCCACAGAACGAGCTGTTGATGAGAAACTCATCAGATTAAAAGGAGCCAGAAGAGGAAAGCTGTCACAGTTGACAAAAGAGAAGAATAACATTGAAAGATTGAAACAAAATGAATGCAATATTGATTTCATAGATAAAGAATCTTTACCAAACTTTGTCAAATGCCTGGGAGAGTATAAACACATTAATGAAGAACTGTGTGAACTGTTAAATGAAGAGGATAAAAGCAAAGACCAAGATGTGTTCGAGGATAGACATTCTGAGTTTAAACTTTTCATACAAAGCATTAGGGGTGTAACGAGATCTCGTTGTACGAGATCTTGCGATATTAAACTCCCGCGATATCTCTCGTTGAGAGGTAACGTTGTCTCGCGAGTCGCTAATGCTAGCGCTAGCAGAGCCCCTAGCAAGTCAGCGTCACGGACAGCATGGCTTCGCCGGATGAAGTTGCTATAGAAGACGCCCCAACTACTGATGGAGGGTCCCGGTGCCGCAGACGCCTCTACATTGATGGAGGGTCCCGACGCTGCCCCGAATGTAAAGACACACTTGTGTAAACACCGGTGTGACCGGTGTTGCCAGATAGAGTCCCACCCACCCAAAGCACTCTTTACCCGCAAAAGTCAGAAGGAAAATCGCGGTGAACCGCCCAATCTGGCAACACTGGTGAGTGACGGCTGCAGATTCAGTGCTGATGCGGATAATTTATTAGGGGTGTAACGGTACGCTAAAATCACATTTCGGTTCGGTTCAATTACAAGGAGGGCTCGGTTCGGTTTATTTTCGGTTTTCGGTACAAAAAAAAAAAGACAAAATAAAGACTTACAAAATGTTTATTTTGAAAATATGCCAAAAATATGTTTGTATTGTATTGTAGTAATAAATAAAAGTGACCCATTTGGATGATATTTTAAATAAACAGCACTCTACAATTAATAAATTATATTAAAAATAATAAAAATCTTAATAAATACAGTACAATAACAGTCAGAACCAGAACAATAAGCAGCAACAGACTGTTTACAATTTTTAAACTTTTTAAAAGTTTAAATGGTCTTGCTCCATCCTACCTCTCTGAGCTGCTTCACCCATACTCTCCTGCTCGGTGCCTCAGATCAGCTGATCAGCTGCTTCTGGAGGTGCCGAGGTCCAAACGGAGGCTCAGAGGAGACAGAGCTTTTTCTGTTGCTGCTCCAAAACTGTGGAACGATCTCCCTCTTCCCGTCAGACAAGCTCCTTCACTGTCCAGTTTTAAAACTCTTCTAAAAACACATTTTTACTCACTGGCTTTTAGCACAGACTGAATTTGTTCTGCACTGTTTTTATTGTTTTTATTGATCTTAATGTTTTAACAACTGTTTTATTTTTATGTGTTTAAATGTTCTTGATTTTATGTACAGCACTTTGTTGCAGCTGTGGTTGTTTTAAAGGGCTCTATAAATAAAGTATTATTATTATTATTATTATTATTATAATCAAGTTTTTGTCCAGTAGCAGCAGTGTGGCTGTATTTGTCCTCATTACTCACAACCTCTTCTTGGTGGGACAGGGTTAGGTTCAGAGTTCAGTTCAGTCATCACACACTTCTTAGCTGCAGCAGGTGATCTGGTGGATGTCTGTCCCTGAAGTGGAAGAGAGATGCTACCTCTGTAACTGGAAATAAAACACAGAGGTAAAAAAAAAAAGTTAAGATTATGATTTTAAATAATAATAAATTATAAATAATAATTATAATAAAAGAACAATACCTTTTGAACGGTTGAATATCTCACTCATCATCAGGGCAGGGCTTAAATCAGCTCCAGGACTTGTTGACAATCAGTTTATTCATAAAGAGCTGAACTTTTTGACTTAAGTGTTGACGTGATGGATGTCTCATAGCAAGGATCAACTGCGCATAAAAAACATTCATACTTAGATTCAGAGCTTTAAAACTCATACAGTTTGTGTTATTGATCTGGACCGATCTAAATTACCTCATGAAGTAGTTTTAATGCAGCTGCTCTTAGCGCTGTTTCAGCAGCAGCTGAAAGCAGCACGTTCACGTTCGGATGACGTAGTTTCCAGCGTGTTCACGTGTTGTTTGCTGCAGAGCCAGTCTTCATGAAACAACGTCCACACAAGCTGCGCATGTGCTCGTCTTTTAACAAGAAAGCCATGACATTAACAAACAGGAGACCGCAGTGAGAAGTTAACGGCTAATGCTGCACGTGCTTGGTGATAATAGCTCCGTGCTGAAACGCGGCCAGGAAATTTTGTTCCGCGGCGCACATATTAACGTTCAATGAGTGAAAAAATAACCGAAACGGTACGGAGGTGGACCGAACCGAACGTGCTATACCGAAACGGTTCGGTAAACCCATTACAATCGTTACATGCCTAATATTTATGTTCAATTTTTGGAAAGTCCTGCGTGAATATCTATTTTTTAAACAAAGTTGAACGTTCTAAGGTCTAAGGAGATTCAGGGCCAGTTTACACGGCGCGTATTTTGAGTGTAACCGCTACTTTCTCTTTGCGACTTTGCTTATCGCCTACACGACGCTGCTGGCCCCCCTCGATGACACCGATACTTTTCTGACCCTGCTCTCAAGGTGGAACTTTTTCGCTGACCCCCCGCTGATAATGTAAACATCTCCCGTGGAGCTTTTGTGTCAACCACATGCGCGCAGCCCGCATGCGCGTGGACAGTCTGACATTTCACGTGTCACGTTGCAAAATATAACAGTTTAACAATAATAAACAGTATTTATGTTGGCGTGGGAGATGTAAATTTATCTGAACTACAGTATCTATCTGGACTCGTTACATTTTTTAAACAGTGCGTAACGTGCTGTGAAAATGAAGACACCAGGTTTATTTTTTATTTATTTATTCAGCACCAAAGTTTAAACACAAACACTGAGAATTAAACTGAACACACTATTAAAACACGTGAACCGAACTGTAACTATGTTAATGAACTGGACTCTGCTGTGTGTTCATCTGGACCCATCAGAACCGCGCCGAACCGTCTGCCTGCTGGACGACAGCTTCTCCACCTGGCAGAAATAAATAAATAAATAAATAAAAACTCAGTTGTTGTGTGATCAAAGTAAACACAAGCAAACATTATATTAAGAACGTTGATTTACCTGCTGTAAGTCAGCTGTTTATCACGCTGGAAAGTCCGGTTCTGGTCCACAGTCCACTCAGCGGTTCTGGTCCACAGGCTCAGCGTCTGGTGTGCAGCTTGTTAGATGAAGCGGGTCCCACTGACTCAAATCTGTTGACTCTTATCCAAATTCCAGCTTTAACTTGTTGTTAACTTGTTGACAACAACTTGTAGTTAGCTGATTTTAGCCAGAGAGGAAAACAAGACGAGGCAGCTGGTCTGTTTACCTCAGGCAGCGCATGCGCAGTAGTGAAGGTTCCAAAAATCACAGCGCCATCTAAAGGCCCAGCATGGTAACTACAGTGAAATCATGAGGACGGGGGGTGGAGGGGGAGAGAGTCGTATCCACAGAATTCGACAGTGTCAACGCAAAACTTTTCACCTAATTAACATACCCAAAACATCCGTTTCCCCCACACAGTGTCTGTGTAAACAGGGCCTCAATCAGTAAAATGAAGACATCAGTTGAGTTTTGTAATACATGTTAAAACAGAATAAAAGCCTTTTTGCGGCATAAAACCGATCTTTGAAGTTTTCTTGAACTAATATTAAAATCTCGTCTCGTTCTCGCGAACTCTGTAATTTGTCTCGTCTCGTCTCGTCTCGAAAGTTTTGTGTATCGTTACACCCCTACAAAGCATTATAAAATGGATAAACGATGTAATATGCTCTCCAGAGGAGGATTTTGGTCCACACAACAGTGTGTCAAAGGCTAACTCAGTTGCAAGCAGTACATCACAAGGATCAAGTACAAGTTCAACATGGCTGAAAATTAAAGCAGAGCGTGAAGCACTCTTAGCAAGAGCAGCAGCTATGAAAAAGAAAGAAGCAATTCAACTAGAAGAAGCCCATCTAAAATTTAGAAAAGAGCAACTAGAAATTGAAACAGAACTTGCTATTTCAGATGCAAAATTAAAGGTGTATGAAGAGTTTGAAGACGCTCAGAAGTCTGAGGTTGATTCTTTTCAAGCTACTCCAAAACTCAGAACTGAGCCTGTTCATTCTGCAGGCAAATCAGAAAAACAAGAAACATTCTCAGAGGATGGACAACAGGCAAATCTCAACCCTCCTGTATCAAAGAAGTCTCCTTCAAAGAGCACTCCAACACATGTCCAGTGTTCTGATGCTTTTTCAGCTGATCTGTTTCAGGTTCTGCAGCAACAAAATCACCATACTGAAATGCTCATAAAACAGCAAGGCTTGTCCCGACTTCCTCAGAGAGAAATTCCAGTATTTACGGGTGACCCCCTTACCTACAGATCCTTCATAAGAGCCTTTGAGCATGCCATAGAGAACCAAACTGATAACCAACAAGATCGTTTGTATTATCTAGAACAGTTCACAGGCGGAGAACCGCTGGAACTTGTACGTAGTTGTGAGCACATGAAGCCAGACAGAGCTTACAGAGAAGCAAGGGCTTTGCTTGATCGACACTATGGAGATGAGTTAACCATTTCCACAGCATATATCAAAAAAGCTATGGAATGGCCTCAAATAAAACCAGATGACAGAAATTGACTGAATACATTTGCATTATTTCTGATTGGATGTTCCAACACATTAAACGATGTGGACTACATGAGTGAAATGAACAACCCAACAAACATGAAAAGCTATTGTGCAAACTTCCATATACTGTAAACTGAAAGAAACGTGGAGAAGTCATGCTTACTACATTCAAGAAAGAAAAGGAACACCAGCTAAATTTCCTGATCTTGTAGAGTTCATCTACCAACAAGCAAAGATTGCCAATGATCCGTTATTTGGAGATATTCTTGATGCCACTCCAGGTAGTCAGAGTGGTGCACAAAAGAAATTTGACCAAGTTAAAGGCCTTTCAAAGAGAAGCAGTTTTGCTGTGAATATATCTCCTGCTGAAAAGGATGCAACAAAGAGTCAACAGGATGAAACTTCTTCATTCAAAACAGTCAGTGCTTTTCAAAGCCCATGTCTTTATTGTAAGAACAGCCATGCTTTGAGTGTTTGCAACAAAATTAAAGAAAAGCCTTCGAAAGACAGAATACAGTTTTTGAAATCACAAGGTCTTTGTTTTGGGTGTCTAACTGCAGGTCATCTATATAAAGACTGTAGAAAAAAGGCCTCATGTTCTGACTGTTCACTTAAGCACCCCACTATTCTACATGTGTTGAAGCAGGACATTGTGTCAGAAGAAAACAACGTGGATGACAACCCACAAAACAAGTGCAGTTACAAGTGCTCTTGTGTCTGCTGGTTGTAAAGGTGAAGTCACTGGGGCCGGGGAAAATGAATGCATACTTCCCATTGTACCTGTACAGATAAGACACAAGAAAAACAGGAAGATCATTAAGACTTATGCATTCCTGGATCAAGGTAGCACAGCAACCTTTTGCACCGAGGATCTGGCGAATAAGTTAAATATTCGAGGGAAAAAGAAAGAAATCCTTCTTCGCACCATGGCACAGGAACAGAAAGTCTGTAGTTATGTTCTTACAGATTTAGAGGTCTGTGGCCTCGATGAACAAGACTTCATCACACTGCCAGATGTGTACACTCAACCAGACATCCCTGCAACAAGGGGTAATATACCAAAAGAGCAAGATTTGGAGAGATGGTCTTACCTGAACCAAGTTCATCTTCCCAGACTAGAGTCAAATATTGGACTTCTCATTGGTGCTAATGCTCACAAGGCTATGGAGCCATGGAAGATCATTAACAGCCAGAATGATGGACCATATGCTGTGAAAACAGCTCTGGGTTGGGTGGTAAATGGACCAGTCAGCAGATGTCAAGGTATGGACTTATGTGTCACTAAAAAACAAGATTTTCTTGTCAATCGTATATCTGTATTGAACATTAAAGACATGCTGGTGAAGCATTACAATGCAGATTTCCTAGAGCGACAGTATGAGAACAAACAAGAACCATCTCAGCAGGATAAGCAGTTCATGCATGCTGTAACTACATCAGCACAGCTCACAGATGGTTGTAGTGGGCATGACCGTGTCCACTCTGATACACCTGTGTACTTTTGAACTGTTCCAGAGATGACCTTTACTGACCTCTCAGTAAAGCAGGACATTTTAACACAATTTATTCCATTAGTTATAATCTGAGGATTATATACAAGTATTTGATTTTATTCTAATGTAATCAAAAGAATAACTCTTCTCATTTTCATGATATGTGCTTTTATGCTGTGTTATTCTGAATGTGAAGCATTACTGTGTTACTCTCGCTGTGTTAAAGTTGAACATTCGGGTCAGAAAGACCTGACTGTTTTGTTTAGATAGAAGAAGACAGTTAATCCGTTGTTTTCATGAAAATGACTCCAGCCTGCTCTGTCTTTTCCTAAACAATTCCTCTCTGCTCCTGCTCTAACCTTGGACTCTGATAACAACTTAGAACTCCTCCACTGGTCAAGTCGGACTAATGAAAGAGACACAAGTCTCACTCCTTTGAATCCTTACTAAAGTTCTAAGCTGAGGCTAGAACGTCAGTTTTGCTGGGAACTCAAAGAGAGATGTGAACTTCTCCCAAAGAGCTGGATTTGACGTTCAGTCACACGCTAAGGACACGTCACCAGCTAAGGACTAATAACATGTTGTTATGAGTCTACTTCGAACGAGCACAAGCTCAAACTTTGTTTATTCCTTTCTGGAGTAAATTATCTCGAACCAAAGGCCAGGAGCTGCCACATTTCTCTGACGACTGACGCGGATCCGAGGAGACGTTGAAACGTAAACGACCAGTTCAGACGTGCTGGACCTGTACCGATTCTGTATGCCTGAAAGGCTGGTGAAACCTTTATCAGACTCGTCGTCAAAAGGTAAAGAGCTGTTTACAAACGTACCTGGGATTTGGCAGAAGTCGGATGGAAAGTGTCATTTCTGGTTACACTCGAGATAAATAACTTCCCTCCCTAATCTCTCCATCTTTCCTCATATTCCTCTCCTTCTCAATTTCAAGCTGGAAACTATTTTTAAGCTAAGAGCCCTCAGACTAAATAATTAACATCATATTTATGTCTGCTGTGTTACATTAAGTGTTGATGTGTGTTAAATCGCAAGAAAGTGAAATCCTGCCAATCAAGTGTAATAATGTTGATTTTAGTGATTTATTTTAAATAAATGGTATTGTCTCTGGCATACCAAACTAAAATCACCGTTTTCTGTCACTTAATGCCATCCATCCATCCATTTTCTTCCGCTTATCCGGGGTCGGGTCGCGGGGGTAGCAGCCTAAGTAGGGAGGCCCAGACTTCCCTCTCCCCAGCCACTTGGAGCAGCTCCTCTGGGGGAATCCCAAGGCGTTCCCAGGCCAGCCGAGAAACATAGTCCCTCCAGCGTGTCCTGGGTCTTCCTCTGGGTCTCCTCCCGGTGGGACATGCCCGGAACA
>JBBPBX010002053.1:34627-68561 GCA_038048925.1 Garcialebias charrua | reverse complement strand
GCTTTGTATCTTGGCATTAATCAATCCTCCATCTCCCGTTTACAGCTTGTACAGAACTCTGCCGCGCGCTTTTTGACCAACACACGAAAATATGAACACATCACTCCTGTCCTGTCCTCTCTACACTGGCTCCCAGTTCAGTTCAGGATACAGTTCAAGTTGCTGCTGTTTGTTTTCAAAGCTCTGAATGGACTTGCTCCCCTCTACATCTCAGAACTTCTGAAAGTCCATCAGCCTGGCAGGGACTTACGATCTGCCAGTCAACACCTGCTGGAGGTGCCTCGCTCGAGGTACAAGCAATGGGGAGACCGGTCATTTTCTGTCGCCGGCCCAAAAGCCTGGAACAGCCTCCCCCTTGAGCTGCGTGCCACCTCCGATCCGACTCTGTTCAAAACCAAATTGAAGACCCACTTGTTCAAAAAAGCTTTCAGTGTGTAACTTTTATTATTTTGTATTTTAGTATGTAGCATCTTTATTTCAATTGCATTTTTATTTCCACTTGTTCAAAAAAGCTTTCTGTATGTAACTTTTATTACTTATGTTATTTTAGTATGTAGCATTTTTTATTTCCATTGCCTTCTTTTATCGCTGTGGTTTCTTATTCTATTTTCATTGATTTATTGTTCCCGTTTATTCTTCTTTTTATCCTGTTAAGCACCTTGGTCAATGCAAGGCATTGTGGAAGGTGCTATACAAATAAAGTTTATTATTATTATTATTATTATCCTCCCTGCACATTAACACATAAAAAACAAAAGTGATGAGCATAGACTTTAGGAAGCTTCTGCCCCTCTCCCTCCTGTTACCATTAATGGTCAGGAAGTGGAAGAGGTGCAAGAATACAAGGACCTGGGCATAATGATGGACAAAAAATTGACATTTGAGTCCCAGGCTGATGGAATCTGTCAGAAAGCCCACCAGAGGATGCATTTCCTCCGGAAGTTGAGGAGCTTAAATGTTGATTGCATTTTTATCAAATGTTTTATTGAATCTGTCGTCACTTTTTCGTTTCTCTGCTGGTTTGGGTTGTTGAACTTTAAAAAATGTAATTGCTTACAGGGCGTTATGAAAGACTGCAAAAAAATTATAGGGATTCAACTGTATGACATCATGGGCCTGTTTAAATCCAGATCAGTATCCAAAGCCAAAAAAATCTTGGCAGATCCCACCCATCCTCTACACACTGAGTTCAATATTCTGCCTTCGGGCAGAATATATGACCTACCTAGTTGTAGAAAAAACAGATTTAAAAAACTATTTCATCCCCATAGTCATTGGATTTTTAAACAAAAAATAGATTTAAACAGAGGTGGAGGCCTCCGGGTTCAACTGTCTCCCTCTTACAATGCTGTTATTGCTAGTATCACTCAGCCCTCTGTGAATAGCAAACAACCATCAGGTGCTAATGATCCATCGTTAGGCTGATGGTCCTCCTTGATCATGTGAGCAGCTGGTTTTGGCTGTCAGCAGCAAACTGGTTGATCCGAAGGTGCTATTATAAGACTGAGCTGAATACAGCATCTCAGACTGAGGAAGTCTTTCTGATAAAATGCAAAATGTTTCTACATTTTTTTCTTTGTTGTTTTTGTTTTTTGAATGTCCAGATGACCAGACTTAACTTTTTAGATTTAGACCAGATGGTCTCTTCTTTCTTGTGTAGTGGAAGTCCACCCAGACTCAGACTGTCTCTATTGCAACAGTTTACCTCTAATGGTGGTCTTTCCCTACCCAATTTAATTACTTCACATATTCACAAACAGACTTTTTGGCTAAACTCAACTAATATGATCTGGTGTAATCTTGAAATTCAGTCAATTTCTTCGTCTTTTTCACCTGCTTCTATCATGCTGTATATTCATCACTACCTATTAAATTATCTTGTTACTTTAAATCTCATAGTGCTCTCTACGATTTGGTCTCAGTTTAGGTCTCATTTCAAATTTGTGTCTCCCTCTAACAGAAGGCCATTGTTGAAAATGTATGTGTTCCCCTGCTACTACTTTCTTCTTCTTCTTTCGGCTGCTCCCTTTGTCAGAGTTCGCCACAGCGAACTAAGTCGCACGAAGACTTGGTTTTTATGCCGGATGCCCTTCCTGACAAGATGAAGGGGGAGACAGGTGTGACTGCTTCACTTATCCCACCCACGTTTTTGATGTTGTCAGTACCGGGGCTTGAACCGGCGATCTTCCGATCACAAGCTCACTTTCTTAACCTCTGCACCACCACCCCCCTGTTCCCCTGCTACTACTAATGCCACATGTGATTTGGCATGAAAAAGAAATTAAAACCATGGCAGACCTTTACAAAGATGGTGTTTTTCTTAGTTTTCAGAATTGTCTTCAAAATTTAACCTGCCTCTTTCCTACTTGTTTCTCTATTTCTAACACTGTATTTCAGCACTGGGCAATGACAGTGAGACATGGAGGAGTGTGGCTGGGAGGAGGGTCCCCCTGCTCTGAACCCGAGTGGTGTTCTGTTATTGGACTTCTGTGCTTGTCATAGATTGTCCATAACAAACACCATGTTCAAGCATAAGGGTGTCCATATGTGCTCTTGGCACCAGGACACCCTAGGCCGCGGTCCGATGATTGATTTTGTTGTCGTCTCATCTTATCTGCGGCCGCATGTCTTGGACATTCGAGTGAAGAGAGGGCGGAGCTTTCCACTGACCAGTACCTGGTGGTGAGTTGGCTCCGATAGTGGGGGAGGATGCCGGTCAGACCTGGCAGACCCAAACGTATTGTGAGGGTCTGCTGGGAACATCTGGCAGTGTTTCCCAAGAGACGGATCTTTAACTCCCACCTCCAGGAGAGTTTCAAAGACGTTCCGGGGGAGGCGGGGGACATTCAGTCCGAGTGGGCCATGTTCCGTACCTCTATTGTCGAGGCGGCTTATCGGAGCTGTGGACGCAACGTTGTTGGTGCCTGTCGTGGTGGTAACCCTCGAACCCGGTGGTGGACACCGGTGGTGAGGGATGCTGTCAGGCTGAAGGGCAGCACGGTGGCACAACTGGTAGAGCTGCTGCCTCTCAGCGAGAAGGTTGCCGGTTCAAATCCCGGTCCGGGGCCTTTCTGGGTGGAGTTTGCATGTTCTCCCCGTGCATGCGTGGGTTTCCTCCGGGTACTCCGGTTTCCTCCCACAGACCAAAAAACATGCTTGTTAGGCTGATTGGTGACTCTAAATTGACCCTAGGTGTGAGTGTGAGAGTGGATGGTTGTTTGGTGTGAGTGAGACAGGTCCCTCTTGTAAATGAGTCCCCGTGACTCAACGAGGCTAGCCTGTATAAATAAAGGTTGAATGAATGAATGAATGAATGAAGGAGTCCAATCGGGCCGTTTTGGCCTGTGGGATCCCGGAAGCAGCTGATAGGTACCAGCAGTCCAAGCGGCATGCGGCCCGGGTGGTTGCTGAGGCAAAAACTCAGGCATGGGAGGAGTTCAGAGAGGCCATGGAGAATGACTTACGTACAGCGTCGAGGCAAATCGGGTCCACCATCCAGCATCTCAGGGGGGAAAGCGGTACACCATCAACACTGTTTATAGTGGGGGTGGCGTGCTGCTGACCTCAACTCGGGATGTCATGGTTTGGTGGGCAGAATATTTGAAGACCTCCTCAATCCCAACGGCACGTATTCCACTGAGGAAGCGGAGCCTGGGGGACTTTGAGTTGGGCTCTCCCATCTCTGGTGCTGAGGTCACCGAGGTAGTTAGAAAACCTCCTCGGTGGCAGGGCTCCAGGGGTGGATGAGATTCAGAGTTGCTTAGGGCTCTGGATGTTGTGGGGTTGTGTTGGCTTACACCAGGGGTGTAAAACTCATTTTCACCGAGGGCCACATCGGCATAATGGCTGTCCTTGAAGGGCCAGATGTAACTTATAAATGTAACTAAATGTAATCTAATGTAATGTAAAATAAATGTAACTACCGTACTCCTTAATGTTGAATAACTCATTTATTATAACTTATTCAACTGACAATTACAGTTGCATAGAAAACATCTGTTTGCTTGTTGCTCTAACATAAATCCTTTTAAATTTTGTCAGCTTATGAAAACCCACATAACTCCATTAATGAAGGATCAAACTGTCCAAGTTAATACCCTGATGCATGCTCAATAATCCAGGTAGAAAAATCTAAAAAAGCTAAGTCTGGTCCTCTGGACCTGATGGTCCAGAGGTGGTCCTCCATGATCATGTGAGCAGCTGGTTTCGGCTGTCATCAGCCAACTGGTTGATCCACTGTGAGAGGGTGCTATTTATAAGACTGAGCTGAATACAGCATCTCAGACTGAGGAAGTCTTTCGGACGAAAGACGAAATGTTTCTACAGTTTTTTTTGCTTTGTTTTGTTTTGTTTTTTGAATGTCCAGAGGACCAGACTTAGCTTTTTTAGATGTCCAAGTTAATAAAGAAAAATAACATAAAACTGAGCTGCAAAGAACATGTATGACACATGTAGCATTTTACAAAAAAAGGCTACACACAGCCTTGCATCCAACTGATGGTTTGATGACAACAATTTGTGTGCATACACACCCTGCAAACATTAAATAATTACAACAGCAGCTACACATAAATAATATGTAATCAACTAAAAATACCAAAATAAAGGTTGACTCAGTTCACAACTATATTACTCAAGTTTTTTGGTTACCGGTAGTCTTTGATGAGGAGATGCTGCCTGGAACACACAAGTGGATTCTCTCTCTACGATTGATCATGTTCTGAAAATGATAAACACAAAACAAAATGCAAGCACAATCATTAAATTGCACACAGTTTAAATGTTCTTCTTCTTTGTTGAATTACATTTTATTATATTTTAATTGTTTAAAAAAATGCTAACCTGACAAACAGGAAAGTGGACAAGATTATGCAAACTACTATGCAAAAAACTCAGGACAGTATTACACTCTATTTCATTTTATGATTATGGTTATTAAATGTTGGTGTTTTTGGTGTTGGTGAAACTTTTTATACTTTTATACTACTATGAAAAACTACTATGCAAAAAACTCAGGACAGTACTAAACTTTTATTATTTCATTTTATGCTTGTTTATTAATTGTTTAATGTTTAGTGTTTAAATGGTTACTGTTGCACCGAGGGACTGAGAGAAATGCAATTTCAATCCTGTGTATGTCCTGTACATATTGCAGTTTTGATAATAAAGTTGACTTTGACTTTGATTATCCTGTTTCACTTGTCACATCCATAAGTCCAATTCACGCTGGAAAGCCGTGATCGTGTCGGACATCTGCGTGATGACTTTTTTGCGTCCCTGCTCACAGACCTTCAGCATGCACTGCTTCAAAAACGCTCCATCTGAAAACGACTTGGAAGCGATTTATTCAGCCACAATGAAGCTAGCTTTCACTGCAGCCTTGTTTTTGGCTGTGTGTTTCATGAACAAACTCTGCTGTGACTGCAGTTTGCCTTTTAATTCTTGGCAGAATGTGTGGCTTTTCTTGAAGGCTAGCTTTAGCGTACTTAGCTCCGTGTTTGGTTTCAAAACGGACACCGCCTCGTAACAAAAAAGACATACCGGTCTTTCTCCTGGAAGCACAAACAAGTTTTCGCCTTCCCATCTTTCTTGAAACTTCCGTCTGCATCAACTTTTCTCTTTCTGGACATTTTGGGATAATTATTTATATCTCAATTCCACTCGTTGGCATGAAGGTAGAAACACTGCTGCGGCTTCCGTAGTCGAAAGGCTTTGTGGGCTACCGTAGTTGAAAAGCATTGTGGGAAATGTAGTCTTTGGTCAAAACACGCTCGTATTTATTTTTAGACACTCAAAACTTTTAAACTAAGCTCTCGCGGACCACATAAAATGACATGGCGGGCCACATCTGGCCCGCGGGCCATGTGTTTGACACATGTGATATAAGAGATTCTAAGGTTGACAGGTAAAACACCTGTTCATTCTTACATTAGTGTACAGCACGGTTCATTAAATCTGACCGTTAGATATACTAATCTACATCTTACATCTGGTGGCCCGTACGTTGCTTTTAAAAATTGATTTAAATTTATTTTGTGTGGTCTCATATGAACTTGAAAACGGCACGTTGTCATACTATAGATGTCCAAATTTTAGACTTCAAAAAAGATAGTTTGGCTGGGAAGTGTACAATAAACTGTAGGTTGATATCATTTGAAGCTAGAAATTGTCTTGAATCAACTTTTGAAATGCTATTCGAAGCTTTTTTGGGTTAAGATTTGATGTTACTGTGTGGTTCTGGTATTGAGTTCTGTCAGACTTCATGCTGACGAGTCACAGAATAGTGCCTCTATGTTAATGACTGACGTGTCATTTTCATAATAAGCTCTGTTTTTACAACTGCAAGAATCTCCTGTGTGTGGTGTTTTACTTTATAAACAGAAAAAAGAACGCATATTCTGAGGTGTTGTAATCCGTGGCTGTGGTTCCGCCCGGTCCAATTATAGCTCTGACGTTGTTTGCTGTTGAAACGGTCCAGAAAGTCCGTTTAGGCAAGGTTATGTTGCTGTTTTTATTAAGCGTTAAGCTTAGTGTACCTGTTTGAATTTTTTCGCCATGATTCCAGAATTTTTGTAATGTTTTGAAGCATTTTTATGAGTTGTAAAAAGTCTGGAAAGTTATGCTAACAGCTAGCATCTATCTTTACGTCGTAAATTCATGTTACATGAGCTATTGTCAAAAGAAACTACAGTTACATGGAGCGCTTGGGTTAAGAACTACAAGTTTTGTCTTTGCTGTGATTAGTCGGTTACTGTACGCTGAAAGTGATGCACGTCATTGGGACGGCCCACTGTTGTCGTCAGGTTTCACTTCAGTTACGTAGTCCTGACAAGTTGCATGCTTGCTTGTCCAGTAAATGTTTAAAAACCAGTTTAATCGCTGTGTTTTAAATGATGCTTTTAACGCAGTTGAATTAAGACTACCGATCACCATGTGACCTGACGTCACGTGACACCAGAAGCTTCAACTCTTTTAAAGAACCGATCTTTTTCTCTAAAAGTTTAAAAATTCACACAAGCCATCTAAACTGTCTAACCACATCAATTTGTCTCTTATAATAATGGGGTTCGAGCGATTATCACGTACAGGCTCAAACTCTTTCCGAAAGTTGCTTTTAATCCGATTTTGTTACATGCTACTCGTAAGCTAACGGCTAAGCTACGGCTAAGCTAACAGATGTCAACAGCGCCGCTATAGCGGCCACAAAGAGTAATTACAGTCACTGTGATAATATAAGCATTGCACTGCCATCTGCTGGTTCAAAGATAGCAGAACAAATTTGAAAAGGTCACAGAGCAACACATTTAAAAATCACTGATTTTTATTTAAAAAAAAACATCTTTAATGTTATGCTGTGCACACTTAACCACTCCAGTTTATTTTAAATACAAAAATTATTTAAAATAACAAACAGACCTTTTTAACTCCTGATAACTGTCAAATACAGTAAAACAGTTTAGCCAAATTGTAATACATATTTTTACGACATGATGAAACGGCATCCTGTAACATTTTAGTGAAAATATTGCATTTAATTCAAATCTCTTTTAAAAGCGTTTGAGTAAAAAACAAAAAAATCATGCTTGGTTTGTTACCGGTAGTAACTGTTTTAAAAATAAGAATCTATTTAAAGTTAACATTGCAACAGAGTGCATTTAACTTTTACAAATTTATTGAGGGTAAAACCTAGGAAAAAGGTACCTATGAATAGAATACTTATAATACAGTGAAACACATGAAACAAAAGCTGATTTAGTTTGATCAACTCACTGCTAAATAAAAGAAATATTTATTTGCAAGCACTAAAATAAGAACCATCTTACTTGATTTTTCACATAAATGGTAAATGGTAAATGGAGCTTATTTATATAGCGCTTTCCAGCCCCCTGTGAGGAGCCCCAAAGCGCTTTACAATACCAGCCATCCACCCATTCATTCAGACATTCATACACCGGTAGTGGTAGCCTGCCTTGCAAGGCGCCATCCAGACCTACCAGGAGCAACTCGGGGTTAAGTGTCTTGCCCAGGGACACAACGACACATGGTGGGCGGATACGGGATTCGAACCTCCAACCTTCCGATCAGGGGTCGACTGCCATTACCAGCGGCCGTGGTGTTCTGTCATCAATACAAAGATGACAGAACTGATGACAAAATCCATCACAAAGCCTAGTAGCTTCCTAGCTGCCGAAAATGTCATGCACGAAATTGATGAACATCCTTTGCTGTATATAACAGAATATTCCAGGTTTATTTGGGTAATCGAAATGAACCGGGCATGGAAGAAGAAGAAGGTTTTAAATTTGTTTTCAACAAAAATCTTATCCTTGAGATAAAAATAAAGGTGTTCATGATGGCTATTTTTCAAAGAGACTACCATGAAAGACATTAAACAGTGTGCTGTAAATGTTTTTGAAGCTCACATGTAAAGCAAAACATCCCAGAGGGGACCCCCGAAACCAGGGTGGTCCCGGAAGGGACCCCCAAGCCGTGGACCTGCTCCTCCTGCACCTCGGACGAAACAGTCCGAGACACGCAAAAGGTCGCAAACGTTCCCGGAAAAAGGCACCAAACCTCTAAGCTCTGATGAGATAGTGGACATAAGTTGGTTGTTTGAAAACTTGAATGATTCAGAGGATGACCAACCTGGTACAATGAGTGACATTTTCTTTGATAACTCAGAGCACACAAAAAACACAGAGCACACAAATAACAACATTGACAATCAAAACATTGACAACCATCAAAACACTGACAAACAAGTTCTTGAAGGTCAGATGCTGACAGTCAACATGATCCTGAAGGTGATGATGCTGGAAATCAACATGAGAGTCTCCTTTGCGAGCTGAAACATTCAGCACTCACTGAACACTACCTACCACAGGTAGTGAAAGGTGTAGAGATCCAAGGATCCCACACCAAAGATGCTGTACTGTCCCCTTGGATAGATAAATCGGCAATCAGCCAAGCTTTCGAGGAAACCTTGGTTCAAATGCATTTGGGCCTAGAACTAATCAGAAATGACAGTTTTTACAGACTCAAAGGGCCCCTTTTCAGACAAAGGGGGGCGGAGAACTCAAACAACAACAACAATGACCCGTTGCAGTCTGAACAATCAGACACACCTGCGACTGCACTGATGTTTGAGACACAACTAAATTACACAGAAAGAGGTAAATGTAAGAAGAAACGTTGGCCGAAACCTGAAAGGTTCCTGTGTTCAGACCTCTATCAGTTGCGCAAACAGCTTAAACTAAACAATGGCATCCTAACTTGTACCCATGGACGGACGTCCTCACCTGTGTTCGTGGTCCCCTATAACCACAGGGGGGTGATGTTAGGTCATGCCCAGGTCAAAGACAAAGATTTCAAAAACTCCACGAAATACAATGATCTTGCAAACTCAGACTTCATGGGAAAACAAGGTCGTCCAAGCAGAAATTAGTAAATTAACTAATCGGGTTCAAACTACCGTATTTTCCGCCCTATAAGTCGCACTCTCCAACTAGAACTTAGAAACGCTAAGTCTAAAAAACCCACAACAAAAACTAACAAGAGCAACCGTTTAAATCTGCAGGATTTAATTTGACATCGGTTATAAAGCTAAGACCTGTTTTTCTTGTGTGTAGCACGTTGGGGTCTGACGACAGAGTGAGTTGAAACAGTTGAAACATTGTTTTCTAATTGCTTAATTGCTACTTTTGTTGTTATTGAAGTTTGGTATTGTTTTCTGAACACTCCCAGCCAAAAGAGGTTTTGATTAATGTTAGTTGAAGACTTAAATGGATTTAACTATGCCAACAGGCTGTTCATTTTGTTAAAAATCTCAATCTTTGAAGAGTCATTGTAGATTAATACTACTTAAGGTACTATAATCTACACTGATCTCACAATCATTTAGGTAGAACCGATTCGATCGTTTCTATTCTAGATCTATTCATTTTGATGAGTCTCGCCATAGACTGCAAAATTTATTAGGAATACCAAATCTTACGTCGTTCGTCTAAAAGACAACAGACATTTAGACCAAACTATATTTCATTTTTCTATTTTAGTTTAACCTAAACTAAGTAATGAATGGAGGAATAGTTTGAAAGAAGAGGCATTCGTTACAGAAGCCCTCCAAAATTCTATAGGTATAGATCCCTATATCTGATTTTTACAGCATTGATCCACCCCTTAATTGGTAATTGTAGCTGATCTAAACCATGATAGCTCACATACCAGGTGCATATAGGTAGGGCCTAATGTAAATTCCCAGTCATAAGCCCCCCTAAAACCACATACTCGCATGACACATAGACCCAGGGTGGCACTGACTGGAAGCCATCTAGCCCGTAACCTTGGATGTGGGGACCTGCTACTCCAACGTTGGTCTTCAACCTTCATCCAAAGGTCGCCTCCTCTGCGTCAATCGAGGGATCCCCTCTACATGCTGATTAAAAAACCATTTGTTGCTGATGAAATCAATAACCCCAATCGTTGTGGAATTACCGCTGTGGATTATAAGACTTTGTTTCCAAGGGATCACAGACTCAGTTTTCCAAGGGTTAACAGACTATGTTTTCCAAAGGATTGAAAGCTTACCGCAATGGGATTACCTACGAACAGTATGGAATTTCCAAAAACATTATGGGAGTATAATTTTGATTTTTTTTCTCCACTTGCTGGATTACATAAAGGTCAGAGACATTCGGTGGTATCCTTTCGTGTTGGAACTCGTCTCCAAGGACAGGCAATGACTTCCAAAAAGGGGGACTGGAGTAATACAGCACCTCATGTCCGTTACTGGATGTAAACCTCTTCACATCTCTCTGAAACTCTGAGTGTTACACTTTGAGTTAAGCTCTGAAGGAGACAAGGGGACACAATTTTGTTACAATTCTTTTGAATTAAGAAACACAAATCAATCAGAAAGACTTCCTTTTAATTTGTGTTAATTCAGAATTGATCAACAGTACTGTATATTTTTGTCATTTAATGATGATCTGTTACTTGCATGAGTTTGACCCTTCTGCTGGTTTAGTATGCAGTACAAGTGTGCTTTGAATCTAAGGTACAAGTCAGGGTAACTTGTTAACTTCCCTCTCTGCTTTGCTAGACATAATACTTCACTTTACGGGCCAGTCCATATGGCCGGTTCTCTAAACAGTTTTCCTGCTGTCCTTCAGAGATCTTCCGACTATGGGAACTGAAAAATCCCTCTTTACTTTCTAAAACAACCAATGAGCAGGAAGTATTTGACTAAGTCACACCCCCTTCTTAAAGGGACACTTCCTGTAGACTCGTTAGTGTGAAAGAGAGAACTAACTGAAGAACTTGGTTTTTCTCTGAAACTGGTTGAACGTTGTGGTCATTTGTCAATTAGACCTACGTTTCTCAACCAGAGTTACGGCACAGCTCAGCTGTAACTCACTCATTCCTTTTCTGAAAGAATTTGTTTTCTGAAAGTTTTATTTTGAAACCAGCCAGGACGTTGGCCTTGTTCCTGCTGGGAAAGGCGTATTTCACGCTCGTTGAATCAGCACACACTCGCGGAAGTTTCAACTGGACGTCAACTGGACAACACAGTCTGTTAAGTGTCCATAAAACTTCTCAGCTCTTTTCTCCAGAGACGTATCGTCACCAGGTAAAGAGTCGTAGATTGTATGCTGAGCGCGCGGGGAGTCCAGCCGGACTTATTTGGGAAAAGTGTCACCCTGTCGCATTTCAAAATAATTAACTTCTGTTAAACTTAGCTTTCATTCCACTCTTTCCTCCTTATTCTTATTTTTATAAAGCCATTAATCTTTTAAGTAAATGTGTCAACAGGAAGTTTAAACATAACTTGTCTGTTTGTTTCAATTTGAATTTTTTGTCTACAGTAGTTATTAAATCAGAGCTAATCTCGATACACAAATGTTTAATGTACTTTTATGATTGTCTCAATAAAAGGTCCATTTTTGGTGGATCAACATAAGTTGAAGTCTCTCGTGAAATTACATTTTGTCTAGTCACAAGCTATGTTTCCATCCAATTTAAATTCGATTTTTGAGCGAATTTTAGAAAATTTCGCTAAAATGTAAATTCAAATTATGAGGATCAGAAGTGTTTCCATTAACTGGCTTGAAGCGCATCTGCAATGCCACGCAAAGCGTCTCTACGTCAGACGTCAGCGTCATTACGTCACACGTCAGCGCCATACGTCAGACGTCAGCGTTACGCACTTCCACAGTAAACAGGAAGTAGCGTTTGAAAACAGACATCTCGGCAAAATGGAGAGAATATTTCAGGTATGTGTTGCTATCGGGCAAGTTGTATTTATTCTGTCATGCCAACTAGTTTTAGCGATGTTACATGTTGTCCGGAGCGGAAACAGCTGATCAGTCACGTGACGTGAATGTTCGCTGCGGCAGAACTGAGTCGGCTAATCTGTTTCCATCTGTCGTTTAGCCGACTCAGCTCTGAATCGACTCCCCAAAAACTACCTCAAGCGAGCGTATAAACTTTAGAGCGACTTAGAGGAAGTTAACTCGAATTATGCCGTTTCCATTTAGCTTTTCTGATGCGATGCTTCATAATGCGCACCTAGAAACCTTGATGGAAACACGCCTAGTGTCAAGCAATTTAATCCGGAAAAAGGGTGAACTCGTGAATGAATTTGGGTCAGATCAAGTCTGCTCAAACTTCTTTTGGAATATTGTACTGGTCAGCAAACTGACAATTATTATATCCCAAACATATTGATGACACGTTAAGTGTTTATCTCTTACACTTATACACATTGATGACAGGATTGCTATTTTTTTCTGTGACAGCATGTCACCAATGCTCCCAGCAAAACTGTGCGAATAACTTATATCCATCCATCCATCCATCCATCCATCCATTTTCGTCCGCTTATCCGGGTTCGGGTCGCGGGGGTAGCAGCCTAAAGCTGGGTTTATACTAGTGTCTCACGTCTTTTACCCCCCGCCCCGTTGAGTGAACCCAGCGATGATGCAATTGCGTGTGTGTCACCGACCGCATTGAGTGTTTATACTTGGCAAGACGTGGGGGATAAATTATAATAAATCCCTCCCTCTTCCCTCCCACTGCATACCAGGATTTCATGAGAAGAAAAAAATCTCATTATTTCTGTCCCTTCTTCAAACAAAATTAACAATCAATTCAAATAGCAATCACATATATAAAAAAATATAAGATATTAAATGATTTCTCACACAAAACCATAAATTCTGAGCTTTGAACAAACAAAAAAAAGTCAACCAAGTGTGAGATTCGATCTCACGTCCTTGGGAGTGGCAGTGCAACATGTTAACCACTAGACCAACACAGCTTGTTGTTTAACAGTGGAGTTTGCTTTCTTTTAAAGGGTGCATGCAGGCGCGCGCATGCTTTTGTGTATGCGTGCGTGTGCGTAAATATATATATATGTATTGGTGTGTGTGTGTGTGTATGTGTGTGAGGCGCACGGTTTGCGTGCAGGCGCGCACACAAACAAGTTTCTCTTCAAACTATCCCTGTCTGTCAAAGCAAAAACAAAAAACGCCCACAAACTTTGAACCAATCACAAGCTGCGAGCCGCATCGTCGGCGTCTCGGAGTTCTGACTGGGGACTATGTACACGACAGGCTGTCACCGGGGGATCACAGCGGGAGTGCGGCCAAAAGTTGCGCAATGTTTGCTCACTCAACGGGGGGTAAAAGACGTGCGACAGGCCGTCTTGCCGGGTATAACAAGGCCTTAAGTAGGGAGGTCCAGACTTCCCTCTCCCCAGCCACTTGAAGCAGCTCCTCTGGGGGAATCCCAAGGCGTTCCCAGGCTAGCCGAGAAACATAGTCCCTCCAGCGTGTCCTGGGTCTTCCTCTGGAATAACTTACAGAAACAGAGAAATGGCTGAAATGTTTTCAAAGATGCAGTGCTGTCAGATCTCAAATCATGTTAATAAAACATGTTTGTCTTGTGGAAACTACTATATTTTTTTCAACGCAGAAAGAGTTCAAATGATAACAGGCTAACACTGCAGTGGTCTGTTCATTTTATACATCTGCATGTTTGACATTTTACTCACCTGTTATTTCTTCAGGGGGGTTGAAGGAAGAATCTCCTTGCATGTCGCAGGTTGAAACTTCAACACAAGCAGTGGACTGAGGTACAGTGAGGCTTAGTAGAACTAGCTAGCTGCTAGCTTATCAACTGTCCAGTAGCATTCTGCTGAGGGAGGTTGTTCTCTGTTTTGTCTGTTTCCCATATCCAAGATGTAATGTAGGAACGTAATCCACGGAGTTCACATCATTAATGGCCAGGGCAAATAAAAAAATGCCGAATACACACTTTGTTGTTTTGTGTCGGGGTGAAGTCCTGCCGGCGAAGCGCTTGAAGCCACATCTTCTTTCTTTTAGTCGCTTTACTCGACTTTCCTAGAGGGACTTGGTAAAACGAACAAGTCTCACCTTCTCCTTTTACTCGTTTACGTTGCCTCGAACAATTATAAACACAATAAAAGTCATATTTCCCTATCGCGACTGTTGGCAGTAATGAAAACACTCCAGTAGTGTGGCTGCATTAGCCCCAGGTTCCGGTAAATTCTCGAAAAATGCAAGTGCGCATGCGCGATGATGTCAACTGATAAAAGGTCTATTACGCTCACTGCTGCTCGCACGCGTTCAGCCAGGTCTGCCTCCCAACTCACCACCTGCTGATCACACTCTCCCATCTTCATCAATTTCTCCTCTGAGCTCACAGACAACTGCAACTCTCAGCTTTCCGCCCACAGCTGAACCTCTGAGCTCAGTGGCAGCTTCACCTGCCAGCACTTTCTCACCTGACAGCTCAGCAGCAGATTCTCCTCGGAGGTCACCTGGCAACTCAGCAGCAGCTTCACCTGACAGCTCAGTAGCAGGTTCACCTGCCAGCACCTTCTCACCTGGCAGCTCAGCAGCAACTTCACATGCCAGCACCTCCTGGACTAGTTCCACTCCTGTTGCTCAGCCTAGGGCGCCTCGCTGCACACTATCTGCTTCACAGCTAAGTTCACCAGATGTTGCAACTCTCAGCTCCTCAGATCCAGCTGCACCAAACCTGGTTCCCATGCCAGCGCACAGACTGGTGCATCCTGTGCCAATACCCAGGAGGGTTCCAGCTTCTGCTACGTTGGGTTCTGCACCTGCCGCCGACCAACCTGGTCCATCTGAAGTAGTCTCTCTTTTTCCCTCTTTCTTCACAGACACTGCTTCTGAGGTGGTCCTAGGTACTGAGGTCCTCAAGTTTCCAGAGGTCCTCCCACCATCGGAGGTCTTCGCTTCACCAGACGAGGTCTCACCGCCTGTGGTCTCATCGCCTGAGGTCTCACCGCCTGAGGTCTCACCGCCCGACAACGTCTCAGGGGGTCCCGACGACAAGGGTCCCGATGACGAGGGTCCCGACGACGAGGGTCCCGACGACATCTCAGTGGGTCCCGACGACGAGGGTCCCGACGACAACGAGGGTCCCGACGACAACGAGGGTCCCAGCGACGACGAGGGTCCCGACAACGACGAGGTTCCCGGCGACCAAGAAGACGATGAGGGTTCCGGCGACGATGAGGGTCCCGGCAACGAAGTAGATGATGAGGGTCCCAGTGACGTCTCATCGCCCGTCTCGGCGTCCAATGACATCTCATCGCCCGTCTCGGCATCCAGCGACATCTCATCGCCCGTCTCGGTGCCCAGCGACGTCTTATCGCCCGTCTCGGCGTCCAGCGACATCTCATTGCGCGTCTCGGAGCCCAGCGACATCTCATCGCCCGTCTTGGCGTCCAACAACGACTCATCGCCCGTCTCGGCGCCCAACGACGTCTCATCGCCCGTCTCGGCGCCCAATGACGTCTCATCGCCTGTCTCTGCGCCCAACGACGTCTCATCGCCCGTCTCGGTGCCTAACAACGTCTCATCGCCCGTCTCGGCACCCAACTACGTCTCGGCGTCCAACAGCGTCTCATCGCCCGTCTCGGCGCCCGACTACTCCTCGACATCGCCAGACGACGTCTCCCCGTCAGACGACGTCTCCCCGCCAGACGACGTCTCCGTTGGTCCTGACGACGGGGGTTCTGAAGACAGTGTTCCGGCCAACGACGGAGTCAGTGTTCCGACCGCCGACGAAGACAGTGTTCCAGCCAACGACGACGGCAGTGTTCTGGCCGCCGACGAAGGCAATGTTCCGGCCGAGGACGAAGACGGTTTCCCGGCTGACAAAGAAGAAGGTTTCCCGTCCGACAAAGAAGGTTTACCGGCCGACGAAAGAGATTTACCGACCGCCGACGACGATGGTGTTCCTGCCGACGAAGAAGGTTTACCGGCCGACGAAGGAGGTTTACCGGCCGCCGCCGACGATGGTGTTCCGGCCGACGCGTCAGTGGTGTTCCGGCCGCCAACGTCCTTGACCTTAGGGTTGTGTTTTCTGTCGTTGCTGGACGGTACTCTGGTCGCCCGCCTGACGTGCCACCGCACGATAGACAGCCTCCCGGTCGTCAGCCTGACGTGACGCTGCACGATGGACGGCCTCCCGGTCGTCCGCCTGACATGACGTTGCACGATGGATGGCCTCCTGGAGGCCCTCCGGATTTGGCTGCTAGTGATGGTCGACCTTCCGGCCGTCCGCTTGACCGACCGGGCCTATTGTCGATCTCTTGGTCGCCCTTTTTGACTGTTGGTTGTTTTCTGGGGTCTGTTTTTTTTGTGTTTGTTTGTCTAGGTCTTCAGGTCTGGCCCTTCTTGTGTTCTTTCTTGTGCACACCGTCCTGACGGTTGCTGCCTTCCGCCTACCCTGGTTCTGTGGGGGGCCCGTCTTAGGGGTGTCGGGTGCTACAATTGAGGGGAGGGTTATGTCAGGCTCTGCGCCTGTCAGGCTCTGCGCCTGTCATACTTTTTTCTGTTTTTTGCTCACTCCTCAGTTCTGCTTCTCCAGTCTGCATCCTTAATCACCTTCACCTGTTATCATCAGCCACCTGCCAAGCGGAACTGATTTACTCGCTCTCCTCATAATATAAAAGCCCTCTTATTCATTTGTTCCTCGTCGGGTCATAGTCATTTCTCCCTGATGTCTGGTGGAGCCATTAATCGTTTTCTCCTCGTTCTTGTAAGTAACTGCACCGTCAGTCTTTTGTTTTCATAATTAAATTGTTTATTATTTTTACACTCTCAGAGTCGTGTTCTCCCTGCACTCTGGGTTTGCTTGCTCCACCAGAACCAAATCGTGACTGCAGCTCCAGCTCCCAGAGAGACTGATGTTACTTTTCCTGACTTGGAAACAGAACAAAAGTAGGATACTGTAAAGACGTAATGCTGCTGATCCTTCATCCACACCATGGAGAAGTTAGTTTACGTCTCCGACATATTTTCATTTCATCAACGTGGTTCTCCCGTGTCGTGTCGTCACTTTTCAAAGCTGCATGTTACAGTTTTTATCTTTGTGAAGCGTCAAGTTCTCCCACACTTTGGAGGACATGGGTCGAACTCTTTTCTCTGTGTCGGTCATTTGTAAAATTTTATTAATTTCCTTTTAAAACACAGCCTCTGCTCTGCTTCCTCATTCCGACTTGCTCTGTTCAACTTGTGCTTCAGAGGTTTTTTTTTTAACTTTATTCAGTCAGCCAGCATTGACAATGCTCTGCAGGGGAACAAAATGGCTCTGCAACGCCCTGAGAGATGCTTAATCGCGAAACACAACAAATCGATAATGAAATTAGTTGCCAAAACTTTTAATAATAGATATTTGGCAATTTATCGATTAGTTGTTGCAGCCCTAATATAGTATCTTAGTTTATAATTTAAACACATAATAAACTGCTGGTTAAAAACAATCCAATCTGTATCCAGCACTAATCCATATACTTGCCATCCATCCTGATTTGGACCAGACTGTCCTACATTTTTCCCCCCTGTCCCTTTACATACAGTGGATGTGTGTATGTGTGTCTTCTGTCAACTTTTTAAAAGCCTTACTTCCACACGCTCTTCTTTGAATTCAAAAAGCTCCCCGGTTAAGAAGCGAAATGTCTTCGGTTACAAATAAAATCCAGTTGTTTCTGTATTGAATGCCTTTTTTGATTTTATCATGTCCTGGATGACTGAGAATCTTCACCAGCATATTTCCCTTTACATGCCATGTGTGTGTGGCAGGAGGGACCCAGAGGTGCAGTTTCACAGACTTGCTGACACAGCTGGAGTCAGGTTACAGTAATAAGCCTATAGTGGACGTAAAGTCCAATTTCTCAGCTTTCAGAAACTGTTAATTAGGAAACTATCACATAGTTATGGTAATGCAAAGCGAGCTAACAAAGGAAACAAAAAGCATTCTCTATAAAATGATACATTTATTTAAGTAAGTAAGTAAAGTACATTTATAGAGCGCTTGTCATAGACATAAAATCACAAAGCACTGTACAATAATATCAATGCTAAAATATACAAAGAATAAAACAAGCATAAAAACTTCAAGAAGCACAATAAAATCATGACATTAAAGCCTGGGAGAATAAAAGTGTTTTCGATTTATTTTTAAAAACCTCCACAGAGTCAGCAGAACGAAGCTGCAGGTCAAACTGTTCCACAGCCTGGGGGGCAGTGACTGAAAGGTCCGGTCCCCTTTAGTTTTCAGCCGCATACGTGGAACATCCAAGAGGTTCTGAGTCTAGGAACGAAGGCCACGAGCAGCAGAGAATTTGGTTAAAAGCTGAAAGAGACACAAGAGCTGTTTAAAGCTCTGTACGTGAACACAAGAACTTTAAAACAAATTCTAGACTTGACTGGGAGCCAATAGCCGTGTTTCCATCAAGGTTTCTAGGTGCGCATTTTGAAGTATCGCAGCAGAAAAGCTTAATGGAAACGGCAAAATGCGAGGTTACTTCCTCAACTTCGCCAAAAAGTTTATACGCTCGCTTGAGGTGGTTTTTGGGATGTTCGGAAATGAGCAGATGCGCACAACGACAGATGGAAACACATTTTCCGACTCGTGCTGCCGAAGCGAGCATTCACGTCACGTGACTGATCAGCTGTTTCCGCTCCGGACAACATGTAACATCGCTAAAACTAGTTGGCATGACAGAATAAATACAACTTGCCCGATAGCAACACGTACCTGAAATATTCTCTCCATTTTGACGAGATGTGTGGCCGGGTTCTGTTTTCAACCGCTACTTCCTGTTTACTGTAGACATGCGCAGTGCTGACGTCTGACGTAATGACGCTGACGTCTGACGTAATGACGCTGTGCGTGGCTTGGTAGATGCGCTTCAAGCCAGCAGATGGAAACACTTCTGCTTCGCATTAATTTGTATTTACATATTTGCGAGATTTCAAAAATTAGCTCAAAAATCGAAATGAAAATGGATGGAAACACAGCTAGTGTAGTGAATATAGAACTGGAGTGATATGGCAGTATTTACTGAATTTGGTGAGAAGTCTGGCAGCTGCATTCTGTATAGATGTGAGACAAAAGACTTGTCCAGGCAGGTAAAAAGGACATCACAGTAGTTAAGACGCGATGACACTAAAGCGTGAATAATTTTCTCTAGGTCAACTCTGGAGACCATAGGTCATATTTTAGAAATGTTTCTTAAATGAAAGAAACAATAATGGGAAATTGTCCTAATGTGAGACTCAAAACCTAATGATGATTCAAATGTGATTCCTAGATTTTTGACTTTCGATTTGGCTACTGGGCAGAAAGAGGCAATTTTCTGATTGATTTTTGAGTGAAGGTGACTAGGAGTAGTAATCAAAGTCTCTGTCCTACTGGTGTTTAAAACCAAGTACAGTAGTTACTGCCGAGCCAGTTACTGATAGGAGACAAATATTGGACAAGGATGGCTAACTTGTCCAACAGGTGAGGTTCAAACGAAAAATACAGTTGAATGTCATCAGCATAAATGTGATAGGAACTATCAGAAAAGGACTGAATAATGCTAGCAAGTGGGATAATATAAAGGGAAACGCATCCACGAAAGGGAATCCAAAGCTGAGCATTGTGGCATTCATAAGAGACAGGTTCTCCTCTGAGTATGCCCCCTTGTGGGGAGAACATGTCCGTCTTGTGGGGCATACTCAGAGGAGAACCTGTCCGTCTTGATGCAGAAAGTTCTGTGAGATAGGTATGAAGTGAGTCAGTCCAAAGCTGAGCCAGAAATACCAGCCAGAACCTTCAGCCTGTTTAATAAGGTTGTGGTCAAAAGTATCAAAGGCAGCACTAAGATCTACCAGGACCAACACAGAGCATTTTCCTTCATCAGCAGCCATTAACAGATCGTTGTGGACTTTTAATAGATCAGTTTCAGTGGAGTGATGTTTTAGAAAACCAGACTGAAAGGTATCAGAGATCTGTCACTGACAGAACCAGGATTTGAGTTTGGTTTCTACAACTTTTTCAGATAATTTACTGAGAAAAGGCAGATTAGAGATGGGGCAGAAGTTGTAAAGGAAGCCATAATCAAGATTAGGCTTCTTTAAGAGAGGGGTCACTTCTATTTTAAAATACGATGGGAGGGAGTTGTTAATTATTGTCAACACAGTTGGGCCAATATAAGTTTGAGTCTGGACAAGCAAAGAGGGGGGTAGTATTTCCAATGAACAAGTAGAGAGTTTCATTTTGCCAATTAACGAGGTCAGGTCATTTAAAGTGATCGGAACAAAAGAAGAAAAAGACTCAGAACACGAGGCTCATCTTGAAAAGTAGAGGAGCTCAGAGATGTATTGGATTTCAAGTCCATCACCTTCCTTATGAAAAGACTGAGGAACATGTTACAGCTGTTAGAGGTTAATGAAGCCTGGTGCGCTGGGGGCAGCTACAATACTGCTGATAGTATTAAATAACACTATAGGATTGGTTTTGTTCTGGTGAATGAGATTGCTAAAATAAGATGGCCTGACATCACTAACTTGCCTTATGTAAGTTCATATACGTTTATAATTTTATTTTTTGATTCAGCCATCAACCATAAAGTACCAGGTTGAAAATCTTTGCTTTTATAGATTTAATATTCAATTCAGTGATTCAGTATTCAATAATCATCATTCTTTGTTTAAATCAGGTCTCTCTTGTAAGTCATCGAGGCTCAATGGGATTAACCGGTAGAAATAAAGGTTGAATGAATGAATAATATTGCTTGAAGGATTGTGTGTGTGTGTGTGTTCTCGTTTTTATGCCCTGGTGGGGTCCACAATGTGGCATTTCACTCACCTCGTGGGGACCATTTTACCCATGGGGACCAAAGCCTGATCCCCACAGGCATAAGCATTGCAATCAATAGGAAACAGCCTGCTGGTATGCCTGGTGAAGTTTTTTGGGGTTAAAAAATAAAATCAGTCCCCATGGGGTTGAAATTTGAGACATGGTGTGTGTTGACTTTTTACCCTACATGTCAAAGGTGGTTTGCAATATGTGAAATTACACCCATGGGGACAAGTTTGTAATTTAAATTGACATTTCATGTTAAAAAATTATTACTTTCTTCTATAATTTGAATAATTTTTAATGTACATGAATGATGCAGGATAAAAATGATCAAATCATTTTCTAATTATTTTTAAACATATGCCACATCATTCAACCTTTATTTAGGCAAGTTAATCCCATTGAACGTTGAGGACTCATTTACAAAAGAGACCTGTCTACAAACTAAAGAATGATGACAACAATGGACAACAGCAACAACAATTGACAATCATAAAAGAGGCATACAGTTTTTTAACAAGATAAAAATAAGATGGCAAAAAAGTAGTGAAAACAGCTAGAATATAAGGCGAATGCAAAAAACTAAAAAAAGGAACATGTCTGCATTGGTTCTTGCAACGAGTCCAACAGATTCTTAAAGGCATTTAGAGAGGTCAGGGTCGAGAGCATCAGATCTTTTTACAAGATATTCCAGGAAACAGGAGCAGAGAAGGCGAAGGTCATTTTGTCTAGTTCAGTCGTCACTGAGGGAACACTGCAGGTAATGATCAAAGCCAATCACAAAGAAATAGGCAAGTTCAACACAGCTGAATCATATAAAATGAAAAGTAAATAGACAAAATTATACAAAAACAAAAACAGCTATATTATAAAGCGATGTAAAATATTAAAAACAAGAACATGTTTGCATTGGTTTTTGCCATGAACTTAAAGCGTCCTTGACCTGATTTTGTAACTATGCATAAAATTGCCAAACATAAATATATTTTATCATTCAACTATGTTCGTTTTTGCAAACAAACGTATAAATATATTTAATTTTGATTTAAAATTGATTTTAAACTTGGCGCCGTGTTTATTCATGGGAAATCCGATTACACGCAAATGCACCATCTGTGACGTAGTGTGGGGCAGAGGGCTCTGGTCTCTTTAATAGCGGACAATTTAAAACTTGACGAATTTGGTAATCTATGTGAAGATTTGAGTTATTTGTCTTCAGTTTTGGGAAGCAGAAAATAGTTTGGGTGATGGAACAAGAAACAACATGTAACATTTATGGGCTATGCAACTAACTGGGGCTACAAGAGCAGCATCAGAAGATGGTTCTTTTAAGGAGCCTGAGGTATGAATGAGGACAGGAGACAATGGTTTTAGTTTAGGTGAATGTATTAGTGATTTAAAAGCAGAAAAAAACAACAGACAATTACAAATACACAATGAGACACAAATGTCCTCTGAATTAATCAGATTTCAAGATCATAAAGTTCTGGTCCTTTTCCTAGCTCGCCATCCTTAGATCCAAAGAGGATCTGATCCATCAAGGAAGAGAAAACAATGGAGAAAAAAAACCCGACCTGAAAGGCCAGAAAACCCATTAAGTATTTTATCAAAACCAATCAGGTACAAAGCATATAAAAAATTAAATATTAAATGCAAATGCAATTATTAAATTCCTAATGATTAAACTAATCATCAATTCCAAACATTTCAATCAGGTAAAGTTAACCATAATTTAAATAAAGTAAAAACAAAAGAACAATCATTTTTCAACTAATCAAGTTAAGATTGAAATTGAAAAGTTGAATCAAAGTTGAAAAGTTGAATCAAAGTTCTTATTTCAACTAATCAAGTTAAGGTTGAAATTGAAAAGTTGAATCAAAGTTCTTATTTCAACTAATCAAGTTAAGGTTGAAATTGAAAAGTTGAATCAAAGTTCTTATTTCAACTAATCAAGTTAAGGTTGAAATTGAAAAGTTGAATCAAAGTTCTTATTTCAACTAATCAAGTTAAGGTTGAAATTGAAAAGTTGAATCAAAGTTCTTATTTCAACTAATCAAGTTAAGGTTGAAATTGAAAAGTTGAATCAAAGTTCTTATTTCAACTAATCAAGTTAAGGTTGAAATTGAAAAGTTGAATCAAAGTTCATATTTCAACTAATCAAGTTAAGGTTGAAATTGAAAAGTTGAATCAAAGTTCATATTTCAACTAATCAAGTTAAGGTTGAAATTGAAAAGTTGAATCAAAGTGCACTTTCAAAATATCAATCAAGAAAACAAAATAAATTGTCAATAAATATACTGCGCAGTATCAACTTAAATGTACATTCCATTTTGATCATGTCCATACTAAAGTGTCAGAGCTCACACAAAATCAGAAATCAGGTTACCTTCTGGAAGAGAGTGGAGCATACTAAACCATAATCAGCTGTTGTAATCCTGGTGATGATCCAGGTAACAAACACCAACAATTCTAATAAAACAATGCTCCAATAAGCAATCAAGCAGACATTTCATGCTAAAACAATAGTGCTTTCAGATGACAAACTCACCAATTAATCAAATCAGTGGATGCAAAGATTTGTATGACTTTGCCATGAAGACTCCAAACAGCCAGCCACAATCACAGTGAACAGGTGATGCAGTTCAACAGTGCACTGGAGGAGGCGGGGCTTTAAATAAGTTGGCAGAGTTTGGGGCAACACAGGAAGTGGGCCCGCCAAAATAAAAGACTTGACTAATTGAGGGTTACAGGTTCCCCCCCTAAACTCATGTACGTCCTCGTACATGCAAGCGGTTGGTGACACACCACATTGTCACATGAGGTAGAGATCACAGAGGGCTCATTCAGTTCCAAAGCAGATGTAAGGGCTGTGCTGAGTCCTTGAAACAGGGACTGAATGCTTTGTAGAAGTGGATGCCCAAGCTTTGAATACTGCAGACGAGATGGTTGCTGACGTATTCGAGTCGAGCAGCGGACAGGTGGTTCAGGATCTGGACTGGAGAGGTTTGAAGCAGCAACATCACTTAACATGCTAGTTTGTTCTGGAGAAGATGCAGATTCCTGGTGAGGAGAGATAGGTCCTGATTGAGAGGAGGGATTTTCCTCGATAGGATCTGAGTTGGCAGAATCTGGTTCATCTTCAGCTGTTTGTTCAATGTCCAGTTTGGCAGTGGGTTCAGGTCCAGACTCCACTTCCTGTTCCTCACCAACAGTTCTTTCCAGAGAGCTCTGTGAGTGCTGGCCAGGCGGATCCACAGGCATAGGAGTGACAGTAGGTGCAGGAGCAGGTAAGTCAACCTCAGTTGTAATTCTGGTGAGATAAGAGCTGGAGTAATCAGGTAAATCAGGTAAGAATAGTTCTTCATTTTCAGCATCTGGAAGATCTACATTTTCTGAAGTCACTGGTGCAATCACAGTTGTTGGTTTCATTTGTTCTGGTTTGGAGGCTGGAGACAAGTAGCCACAAGGCAACAGCAGGTCACGGTGGAGGGTTCTGATGGGACGATCTTTGCCTTCTGGTTTAACTGTGTATACTGGAAGAGTGCCGGCTTTCTTCTGAATAATATACACATCCGACTCCCACCGGTCTGCGAGTTTGTGCTTGCCTCGTAGTTTGACATTTCTAACCAGAACTCTATCTCCAACTGAGAGTTCTGCAGCTGTAACTTGCTTGTCAAATCTGAGTTTGTTTTTCAACATGACTTTTTCAGAGTTTTCCGTTGCAATCTTGTAGCTTTCTTTGAGATGTGACTTAAGCTTTTCAACATATTGTGAATGAGATGTAGAAGTTTTCTCAGACACAGGCAGTCCAAAAGCTAAGTCAACAGGAAGACGGGGTTGCCGACCAAACATCAATTCGTATGGAGAGTATCCAGTGACATCATTTCGGGTACAGTTGTAAGCGTGTACCAACGGTTTCACAAAGTCTTTCCAGTGAACTTTATCTTCTTCTTTCAGCGTACCCAACATGTTTAAAAGTGTTCGGTTGAATCGCTCCACAGGATTGGCATGGGGATGGTAAGGTGTGGTCCTGATCTTTTTGATTCCTGTGATCTGACAGAGCTCCTTGATAGTGTGAGATTCAAAATCAGTCCCTTGATCACTATGGAGACGCTCTGGTATTCCATAATGGACAAGGTAATTCTCCCACAGGGTTTTTGCTACAGTTTTAGCCCTTTGGTTTGGGGTTGGTACTGCAACAGCATATTTTGTGAAATGATCAGTTATCACCAGAACATTTTTGATGTTGCTTCGGTCAGGTTCTATTGACAGAAAGTCCATGCAGACAAGTTCGAGTGACAGGATCTAATTTAGGACTACAGCCATATGAGACTTACCATTCAGCCTGAACTTCAGGTGGAGCGAGGCGGGGGTCCGAGAGGTGCAGCTTTGTTGCATTCTTGACAAAGTATTTCATCTTTTGGGAAAGTGAAAGGCTCACTTGCTCACTGATGATATTAGAACACCCAAATGCGACACAACCTAACTGCATTTTTCAAGTAAAAAAAAAGTGATCTACTGGCGAGCAACTGACACACGCGTACTGACAAGCCCAGGGCTCTGCCCCACACTACGTCACAGATGGTGCATTTACGTGTAATCGGATTTCCCATGAATAAACGGCGCGAGGTTTAAAATCAATTTAAAATCAAAATTAAATATATTTATAAGTTTGTTTGCAAAACCGAACATAGTTGAATGATACAGGATATTTACCGTATTTTACAGACTATAGGTCACAGCTTTTTATCATTTTTTCATGGCTTGCAACCTATAGTCAGGTGCAACCTATATATGGCTTTTTATAAAATAAGCTGATTTGTAATCATTTATTAACAAAAATTAAACTGAGACACACTCTTACAATAATGTCAGCTAACAAATATATAGGTGTTTATCCTGCTAAAATTATTCATTTATTAAAGAAAAGTTCAGCTCAGACACATATTTGCTATAATTTTTTATCAAACAATTAATTGTTTTTAAGTGTTAATCTTCTTAAAAGCCTTGCTGTGCACTCCTGTGGAAGAGACATTTGCAGCAGAGCTAAACACGGTCCACATTTTGATGTAGGTGCGACCTATATTCAGGTGTGACCTATAGTCCGAAAAATACGGTATGTTGAGCCATTTTATGAAAAGTTAAAAAATCATGTCAGTGGGTCTTTAACAGGTGTTTAAAATTCCTTAGACTGGTCAAGGTTGAGAGCTTCAGATCTTTTTGCAAGGTGTTCCTGTCACGATCTGGTGCGGTGTTGGATGAACCCGGAGATGCAGACAGGCAGAACACTCGGAGGCACGAGTTGAAAATTAATAAATTATTTAATATGTTGTGAACACAAATTCATAAACAACTAAGACAGGGCAGTACTTATGACTTAGAACTAGGCTGTGGCACAAGCATGGACACGACACACCAGGTAAATCGACCAATGACCCGACACTCAAACCCACACCCACACAAACTAATATATGCACCGTAATTACCCAAAACCCACAACACCTGAGAACGCAGCAGCCCAGGGAACCACAAGGTGTAAGGATGGAGACTGGCCCACCATCCTGACAGTACTGACAGTACCCCCCCCCCACAGACGCCCCATGGCGTCCCAAAAGAAACCCCCCAAAAGAAAAAGGGTGGGCGGAAGGAGGCAACAGGCACCATCAGCCAGTTCAGGAGGACGTCCAGGAGGTCGCCCATCACCACCCGCCAGAACTGGAGGACGTCCAGGAGACCGCCCATTATGCGGCGTCACGTCGGGCGGGCTACCGGGAGGCCATCCATAGTGCGGCGCCACCTCCGGAGGATGTCCAGGAGGCAGCCTATCACCACCAGCCAGGTCCGGAGGACGTCCAGGAGGTCGGCCATCACCAGCAGGAACAGTGACCCCAAGGTCGGCAACGGCAGGAACCAAGACGTCGACGGCCAGGACACGTTCAGAGTAGGCCAGCAAACGTCCCTCGTCGACGGGAACACTGCCTTCGTCGGTCGAAACACCATCGCCGGCCGGAACACAGTCGTCGGCCGGAACACAGTCGTCGACCAGAACATAGTCATAGGCCGGAACACAGTCGTCGGCCAGAACACCGTCGGCGGCGGCCAGAACACCGTTGTCGTCGGCCGGAACATCGTCATCGGCCGGAACACCACCATCGTCGGCCGGAACACCAACATCGGCCGGAACACCATCATTGTCGGCCGGAACACCATCATCGGCCAGAACACCATCATCGGCCGGAACACCATCATAGTCGGCCGGAACACCATCATCGGCCAGAACACCATCATTGGTCGGAACACCATCATCGTCGGCCGGAACCAAGACCCCGACAGCAGGGACTTGGTCAGCTGGTCCAGAATCGTCGACGGCAGGACCACAATCGTCGTTGACCACCGAGACGGCCCCAGGCATAGGGACATCGAGCGGCGGGACGTCGTCTGCGTTGTCAAGCGGTGAGATGTCATCTGCGTTGTCGAGCGGCGAGACGCCGTCTGCGTTGTCGAGCGGCGAGACGTCGTCTGCATTGTTGAGTGGCGAGACATCGTCTGCGTTGTCGAGACCCTTGTCGTCGGGACCCTCGTCGTGGGGACCCTCGTCAACGTCGAGCGACGAGATGTCTGCTTCGTTGGGACCCTTGTCGTCGGGACCCTTGTCGTCGGGACCCTCGTCGTCGGGACCCTCGTCGTCGGGACCCTCGTCGTCGGGACCCTTGTCGTCGGGACCCTCGTCGTCGGGACCCTCTTCATTGGGACCCTCGTCGTTGGGACCCTCTGAGACATCGTTGGGACCCTCTGCGGTGATTGCAGTTACAACAATTCCAGAGGCCATAGGCTCTGGAACGACTGCGGCAGGTCTTCGTCTGGGCGCTGACACTGGTCTCCGTCTGGGCGCTGGCACTGGTCTCCGTCTGGTTGCTGGCACTGGTCTCCGTCTGGGCGCTGGCACTGGTCTCCGTCTGGGCGCTGGCACTGGTCTCAGTCTGGGCGCTGGCACTGGTCTCAGTCTGGACGCTGGCACTGGTCTCAGTCTGGGCGCTGGCACTGGTCTCAGTCTGGGCGCTGGCACTGGTCTCAGTCTGGACGCTGGCACTGGTCTCAGTCTGGGCGCTGGCACTGGTCTCAGTCTGGACACTGGTCTCAGTCTGGACGCTGGCACTGGTCTCAGTCTGGGCGCTGGCACTGGTCTCAGTCTGGGCGCTGGCACTGGTCTCAGTCTGGACGCTGGCACTGGTCTCAGTCTGGGCGCTGGCACTGGTCTCAGTCTGGGCGCTGGCACTGGTCTCAGTCTGGGCGCTGGCACTGGTCTCAGTCTGGACGCTGGCACTGGTCTCAGTCTGGGCGCTGGCACTGGTCTCAGTCTGGGCGCTGGCACTGGTCTCAGTCTGGACGCTGGCACTGGTCTCAGTCTGGGCGCTGGCACTGGTCTCAGTCTGGCACTGGTCTCAGTCTGGACGCTGGCACTGGTCTCAGTCTGGGCGCTGGCACTGGTCTCAGTCTGGACGCTGGCACTGGTCTCAGTCTGGACGCTGGCACTGGTCTCAGTCTGGGCGCTGGCACTGGTCTCAGTCTGGACACTGGTCTCAGTCTGGACGCTGGCACTGGTCTCCGTCTGGGCGCTGGCACTGGTCTCAGTCTGGGCGCTGGCACTGGTCTCAGTCTGGACGCTGGCACTGGTCTCAGTCTGGGCGCTGGCACTGGTCTCAGTCTGGACGCTGGCACTGGTCTCAGTCTGGGCGCTGGCACTGGTCTCAGTCTGGACGCTGGCACTGGTCTCAGTCTGGACGCTGGCACTGGTCTCAGTCTGGGCGCTGGCACTGGTCTCAGTCTGGACACTGGTCTCAGTCTGGACGCTGGCACTGGTCTCCGTCTGGGCGCTGGCACTGGTCTCAGTCTGGGCGCTGGCATAGGTCTCAGTCTGGACGCTGGCACTGGTCTCAGTCTGGGTGCTGGCACTAGTCTCAGTCTAGGCGCTGGCACTGGTCTCAGTCTGGACACTGGTCTCAATCTGGGCGCTGGTCTCAGTCTGGGTGCTGGTCTCAGTCTGGGCGCTGGTCTCAGTCTGGGCGTTGGTCTCAGTCTGGGCATTGGCATTGGTCTCTGTCTGGGCGCTGGCACTGGTCTCAGTCTGGGCGTTGGCACTGGTCTCAGTCTGGGCATTGACACTGGTCTCAGTCTAGGCGCTGGCACTGGTCTCAGTCTGGACACTGGTCTTAGTCTGGGCGCTGGTCTCAGTCTGGGCGCTGGTCTCAGTATGGGCGCTGGCACTGGTCTCAGTCTGGGCGCTGGCACTGGTCTCATTCTGGACGCTGGCACTGGTCTCAGTCTGGGCGCTGGCACTGGTCTCAGTCTGGACACTGGTCTCAGTCTGGACGCTGGCACTGGTCTCCGTCTGGGCGCTGGCACTGGTCTCAGTCTGGGCGCTGGCATAGGTCTCAGTCTGGACGCTGGCACTGGTCTCAGTCTGGGTGCTGGCACTAGTCTCAGTCTAGGCGCTGGCACTGGTCTCAGTCTGGACACTGGTCTCAATCTGGGCGCTGGTCTCAGTCTGGGTGCTGGTCTCAGTCTGGGCGCTGGTCTCAGTCTGGGCGTTGGTCTCAGTCTGGGCATTGGCATTGGTCTCTGTCTGGGCGCTGGCACTGGTCTCAGTCTGGGCGCTGGCACTGGTCTCAGTCTGGGCATTGACACTGGTCTCAGTCTAGGCGCTGGCACTGGTCTCAGTCTGGACACTGGTCTCAGTCTGGGTGCTGGTCTCAGTCTGGGCGCTGGTCTCAGTCTGGGCGCTGGTCTCAGTCTGGGCGCTGGTCTCAGTCTGGGCGCTGGTCTCAGTCTGGGCGCTGGCACTGGTCTCAGTCTGGACGCTGGCATTGGTCTCCGTCTGGGTGCTGGCACAGGTCTCAGTCTAAGCGCTGGCACTGGTCTCAGTCTGGACGCTGGTCTCAGTCTGGGCGTTGGTCTCAGTCTGGGCGCTGGCACTGGTCTCAGTCTGGGCGCTGGCACTGGTCTCAGTCTGGGCGCTGGCACTGGTCTCAGTCTGGGACGCACTGGTCTCAGTCTGGGCGCTGGTCTCAGTCTGGGCGCTGGTCTCAGTCTGGGCGCTGGTCTCAGTCTGGGCGCTGGTCTCAGTCTGGGCGCTGGTCTCAGTCTGGGCGCTGGCACTGGTCTCAGTCTGGACGCTGGCATTGGTCTCCGTCTGGGTGCTGGCACAGGTCTCAGTCTAGGCGCTGGCACTGGTCTCAGTCTGGACGCTGGTCTCAGTCTGGGCGTTGGTCTCAGTCTGGGCGCTGGCACTGGTCTCAGTCTGGGCACTGGTCTCAGTCTGGGTGCTGGTCTCAGTCTGGGCACTGGCACTGGTCTCAGTCTGGGCACTGGTCTCAGTCTGGGTGCTGGTCTCAGTCTGGGCGCTGGCACTGGTCTCAGTCTGGGCGTTGGTACTGGTCTCAGTCTGGGTGCTGGTCTCAGTCTGGGCGCTGGCACTGGTCTCAGTCTGGGCGTTGGTACTGGTCTCAGTCTGGGTGCTGGTCTCAGTCTGGGTGCTGGTCTCAGTCTGGGCGCTGGCACTGGTCTCAGTCTGGGCGTTGGTACTGGTCTCAGTCTGGACGCTGGCACGGGAGCAGCCGAAGCGTCGAGGTCTGCAACAGCCGAAGCGTCGAGGTCTGCAGCAGCCGAAGCGTCGAGGTCTGCAGCAGCCGAAGCGTCGAGGTCTGCAGCAGCCGAAGCGTCGAGGTCTGCAGCAGCCGAAGCGTCGAGGTCTGCAGCAGCCGAAGCGTCGAGGTCTGCAGCAGCCGAAGCGTCGAGGTCTGCAGCAGCCGAAGCGTCGAGGTCTGCAGCAGCCGAAGCGTCGAGGTCTGCAGCAGCCGAAGCGTCGAGGTCTGCAGCAGCCGAAGCGTCGAGGTCTGCAGCAGCCGAAGCGTCGAGGTCTGCAGCAGCCGAAGCGTCGAGGTCTGCAGCAGCCGAAGCGTCAGGTCTGCAGCAGCCGAAGCGTCGAGGTCTGCAGCAGCCGAAGCGTCGAGGTCTGCAACAGCCGAAGCGTTGAGGTAGGCAACAGCCAAAGCGTCGAGGTCTGCAGCAGCCGAAGTGTCAAGGTCTGCAGCAGCCGAAGCGTCGAGGTCTGCAGCAGCCAAAGCGTCGAGGTCTGCAGCAGCCGAAGCGTTGAGGTCTGTAGCAGCCGAAGCAGCGTGGTCTTCAGGTGGCGAGACCAGAAGAACCGGAGCGGGTGGAGAAAGGGCTTGGGTCCCTCATCGACCTCTCCTTCTGCGGCGGCGAGGAGCAAGGCCGGCAAGTGGGACACTGTTGACACCCACTGAGCAAGATGGCTCCGGCTCCGATGGCGAGACCATAGTGACTGGCACCAAGGGCAGGGCAATTTGCAGGAGACGAGAGTGTGACCTTTCTCTCTCGGTCCAGGCTTCAGCAAACAGTCCAAACAGCCATGGGTCATCACCTACTATCTCCAACCGGGTAAACACCTGTATAAAGTCATCACTGGCCACCAACCTCTCCTGTAGATCATAGGAAGTGGCCACAGTGTCAATATATTTATGGGTTACCTGGTGGAGTAGGTCCCATTCTGAGCAGCGCTCGGTGCTGTTCACAAAACCTGCTAGGTCTGGGTCTGGTCGGGTCATTTCTGTCACGATCTGGTGCGGTGTTGGATGAACCCGGAGATGCAGACAGGCAGAACAATCGGAGGCACGAGTTGAAAATTAATAAATCATTTAATATGTTGTGAACTCAAATTCATAAACAACTAAGACAGGGCAGTACTCATGACTCTGATGGTACGTCCTGACCAAACGCGTTTTCAACGGCAGGAACGTCCAGTTTACATGCAAAGTCAATGGGGGACGCACCTCCTGGCGCCTCCTGGCGTCTTGCGTCACGTCGCGTGCGTGTTGAGCGTGCTGGAAGTTGCATTTGAGCGTTTTCCGTGCACGTGAGCCCGCGGCAGCCTCCACAGCTCGCCTTGAAAAATGCTGTACTTTTCGCCGTTCTACTTGGTTCAACGCGTCTGTCGGAGTGATGTGACGCGATTACGAGGGGACGAATGTTGCCAACTGTGTGACGTATTGTTTGTGCGACACAGAAAAAACCCGCTGAGTCATATAAAATGGAAGAGAAACTAATTGTAGCTGTGTGTTCTAGAGAAATACTTTACGACCAGTCAACTCTGCTGTACAGAGACCGAAATAAAAAGGAGCTTGCCTGGCGGAGTGTCAGTGAGGAAGTCGGGATACCGGGTAAAAAGTTTTGAATTGTGAACTTTTCACGTTTAGCAAGTTTAAGCTCTGCTAGCCGATTTCAGCTAACACAAAGTATAGCCACCATGTTTCACGTTTTTCAATGCCTTTGTTTAGTGGAATTATGCAAGAAGAGGTGGAAGAGTCTCCGTGACACCTACGCAAAAGAGGCAAAAAAAGAGAGGGACGGAAACAGGAGCGGTGCAGGCGCAGACAGCACGCCAAAATGGAAATATATGGCTGTCATGTCCTTCCTGAAACCATATATTACGCCACGTACAACAAGTGGCAATATGCAGGACAGGACAGGACAGTCACAGGACATTTCCATGGAGGACCAGGCCTCTGTGGACAACGAGACAGAAGAGACAGATGTCCAAGAGGAGGCTGAAGAGGAATCAGCAGCATTTGAGGCATCCTCCATTCTTGGTAAATTGTGACTCATCGATCTTTGATACTGAAATGTTGTTATAAATAGTAAAATTAAATTGTTTATTTGTTGTGATTTGATTCACAGAAACTATTGAGTTCAGTCAGTTGGAGCTGACTCAAACTCTATCTGCGGTGACATCTCCTTGTCCAGCACCTTGTCCAGCACCTTGTCCAGCACCGTCGTCCTCCACGTCTTTGGAGGTGGCTGTCCCTTCCTCTTCTGCCTCAGGTGTGGCTCTTTCATCTTGCTTTTTGTGTTTATTTAGTGGCAAACAACCACAGCCATAAATACACACACAACTGATGCAGTGGTACCAAAATCTCCCCCACTTTAAAACACACACACACATAGATAGATATGTAAACTTATGAAAATAATTAATTTCTTATTACACAACTTGTTCATGAAGTATTTGCAGTACAGACAGTTATGTACTGCAGCGATGTGTCCTGTGAAAGCTCATCTAACATTCAAGGACAAGGACATCTAACATTCAAAACATGTAACACATACTGTGTTCTTTACAGGATCAGTGCAGAAGAGACCCCGTAGGGAGCAGACACGGCGTCACAAGGATTCCAAGGATTTCGAACGTGACCTCCTTCAAGTATTGAAGGACACAAATAGCACACCTCCCGCCAGCGAAACTGAGAGGTTTTTATTGTCCTTGGTTGGCCCCCTGGAACGTTTGCCTGACCAGCTGCGTGAAACAGCTAAATTTAGGATATACGCCATCATTTATGAGCTGTCCACTGGCGACAGAGTGGATGTGTCCAAGCAAGTTTAATTGTAAATTTAATTGTTAATACGTAATTGTTCATTGTTCTTGTTCCTACATTGTTCTTCCCAGTTTTTTATATATTTGTAGTAATTATAACATATCTATATATATACATCTATATATATATCTATATATGTGTATATATACATATGTGTATATATATATATCTATATATATATTTGTAGATATATCTATAGATATATATCTATATATATCTGTAGATATATATCTATAGATAGATCTATAGATATCTATATCTATAGATAGATATATATCTATATCTATCTATCTATC